>JARLTB010000289.1:2245000-2290000 GCA_030141615.1 Unio pictorum
GAAACACTATTTCCTAAATGATTTCGTTAAAATGTACTTCCAAAATATAATCAGGTGGAGAATTAATACGACATTTCAAATATTTTAATGGTGGAGAAAAGCAACAAGGAACTAACAATTCAATGATGGGGTGATAATTAAATAAACACATATTGACAGAATTGACATCAACTGTAGACTTAAATTCCTTGCAAGACCAATAATCGTATACACTGCATTTTCATGAGCCCTGTCAAGCACGTAGGAATCTGAAAGCTGCATTCACGATGGTAGCTATTTGTAGTTTGGCAGCGTTGGGTCGCTTCATGGATTTTCTCAGAATTTTGTAAGAGTTGATCAATATCCGATCCGGCCTCAGACAGTAATCGAGAAAGTTAAGAGCAGTGTCCGTAAATTGAAGCTCTTCATGTTCGATGACATAACTCATGTTGTCTAAGAGCAGCCTCATTGTGGGACGTCTTGTTCTGCCGGTAATGACAGAAGAGTAAAAGGAAATGGCGGTATAATTTTGGGCCAATCCTGGCCATGTTCTCCATGTAACTTTCATTAGCATCGGCCTGATTTAAATATGTAGTACAAAACATCTCTGGGATTAGTGCTTTACGAATGAATTTGATTTATGACAGTTCATAAAATACTGAATAGGAAACGCAGCTTCTTATTGATTGTGATATTGTTTGGTTTTCCTGTAGCTGGGCTCGAAGTTCTTCTGAAGATAGTTGGTATGGATATTCTATGATTAGGTGTATTAGGTGTATTTTGCTTTTAACCCTTTGACTACATCCACTGACATGTCAAGATTGTCATGAATCAAAAACAAGTAGCCATTTTTAGTTTTCTGTATGCATCATCACACGAAGATATACAAAAGAGAAGCTCTTGGGCCATGTCTTCACTACTCTGGTCAGAGAAATCCAAAGAAACACTTATAGACGCCAGTTTTGAACCTATAATGGAACAATGAAAATTCCATAATATGGCTTTAAGTTCAAGCCTTAGTTCCTAACAGGAAATCAATCAATTAACGGGGCACTTCAATCAAGCACGTACTAATCAACATCTGTGAATCAATTGACATGTCCAGAACAACTCCGCAATCCGGATTTTCTATTACAGGTTCCATAAGAGGAGACTGAAAGCACGTACTAATCAACATCTGTTAATGAATTGACATGTCCAGAATAACTCCGCGATCCGGATTTTCTATTACAAGTTCCATAAGAGGAGACTGGCAAGTCCTCATCGATATCTACCCAGTGGTGTCACAGGATATTCGGCCTTCCTGACACAGCAGATTGCTTCGAACACCGAATAACCGACCTTAAACACCGCCGCACACTTTACACTGGAACATGCTTTCATGTGGAATAACGAAAGATCTTAGCTTCGGTCCATTTATACAAGTCTCGAGGGAACTTCTACATATAGCCCCCAATTGAAGTTGATGCTACCATCCAAGGAGTAGAGAGGTGCATCTCTGATCTTAAATCATGGATGACATGTAACAAACTGCAGATGAATGAAAATAAAACTGAAGCCATTCTGATTACAACACAAAGACGTTCTCATTCACATCCTTTACCTCAAACAATAAATATTAGCAACACCAACATTAAATTCACACATTCAGTACGAAACTTCGGTGTTACTCTAGACAGTACTCTCACATTGCACCAAACTGTCATTAACATATGCAAAGCTGCATATCTTGAAAAAGCATAATTATTTGCAATCTCAAACAAATGACTTTGTAATTATTGGTAGTGAATACACTCATTATTGTTAATAATAACGCTAATCAAAATTTAGCATTAACTGAGCCAACAGTAACACAGCACAAATTCCCTTATTTAATGATGTATAGTTCTGGTTACTGGCTGGAAAAAGGCTCCAAAATCACTGGGATCTTTCCCATGTAAAGCAATTCTGAAATTGCCGACTGTTATTTGCGTTAGTGATTTATATAAATAGCACATCCTATACCAGCCCAATGTAAGTGAATATGCATACATTTATGTTCTGCTAATGTTGTAACTTTCACCATGGCAAGTAATTCATAATATCATAATGAAAACACAAAGAAGTATTTATTTTGTTCCTCTCACTTGTGATTAGTTTTTTATTATTTAAGACGTGAAAACAATTTCAAATTATTTCAGTTATAGTTTTTACTGTTTTGCATTACTCAGCACAATAAAACACATCTCTTCATATTAATTTTAGTTTGAATGGTCAAGTGCATTTTTAATATCTTTAAAAACATTTCAGAATTCTGAGTGGTCAAGTCGTTTTAAAATTTCTCAAACTACAACCCAATATGACTTGTCAAGGAATGTTTAAGTAGTGTGCATTTTGAGTATTGGTGCTGATCCTATAAAAAGTCATTAAATCAACATTTATCTAAAACAATAACTTTGTAAATTGTTCACATTGTGATCAAACTGTGGTCCATTCAGTTAATGCTATACATTACAACCATCATCTGGATTTATCAAGCCTGGTTGTGTATAGGATTTTAACAGTCTACTGAATATATCAGTAAGAAATCATTGTCACAGTGAACAGCATCAATATAAAGAGCAGAGTAACATCAACTGTTAAATTAAAATACATTGATGTCTCAGAGCTCTCTGTTTAAGTTTATTTTACCTGGTCTGATGTTCTTTCTATAAAGAAGTTGTAAGTTTGGGTCTTTTTGAATTTGAAGCCATTTAATGGTGGATCAACCTAATTTTGACAAAACTTGAAAAAAGAGTGATTATTAAAGAATGATACCTGACCGATCTGACTGGAAATGGAAATGGAGGTTTTGCAACTTCGGCAATTATGTATAGAAAAATGCCTGATGACGGATACAGAACTAAATCATTCTCTCACATTCTCAATTGTACTAATTGGCTGAAAATTACAAAGACGTCCATTGACTGAATGCTCATCGACAGAAATTCTTTCTCCAACAAAGACCTAAACAGGTGTGTGTGTGTGTGTGTGTGTGTGTGTGTGTGTGTGTGTGTGTGACGGCATATGTGTGTGTACATACTGTTTAGAAGTCATGCTTGTCTATGAAAAGACTGGTTTAGGCCAATGCAGGCATCAGATCACTAACTGTGTTATCCGATGATTCTAAGGGTCAACTTACTCATATCAAGAGTTAATTGGGTTAGTCATGTCTATGTTGTTAGTTGACACTTAGCATGTGTCACCTGGTTTTGCTGTTCCCATCTTATTTGATGACTACAAAAAAAAGCAAACTGAGTTAGCTATGCACATCTTGTCGGATAATTCAAAGTAAGTGTCAACTGGTTTGCGCTGTCCATGTTTCCACACAAAGACAAGTGAGTGCATCTCAAAATATATATGGAAAACCTAGCGGTGCAGAATTTGATTTTAACAAGCTAAAGATACGTTTTCAGGACTTTAATTGCATGAATTTGGTGGGTTTTTGTATTCCATATTTTCTATTCATGAACCAGATAAAGCATACATCAAGTGTGCCATGCACTGATATCAACCCTTTCACTTTAAGAGAACAGATCTAGATAATATATTTACACAATTGTTACTGTAAGAATTGTTTTAAAAATAGAATTTAGAACATGTCCAGGTCTCTCCCTGATCTTTTAATCTACAATCAACATACATGTGATCAGCAATGCATCCATTGTTAAATTTAAATAAAATTTAGAAAGTAACAAAATAACATCAACATAACAGATCAAGCAACATTAATATGGAAACTAAACATTCCCATAACAAAGATAAATTTTATTTGCATGAGAGTAGGAGATTTATGTTTTCCAAGAATACAATTTTGACAATATTAAATAATACACAAAAACAAGTATTCACTAGCTGGAATAAGATACAGCTATTAAATTATCAGCGTTTAATCCACATGCCTCTAACTAAAATTTGACAAAAGTATCAAGAACTATTTCCGAATGTTAAACCTCTTTCACCTCTACCTCTACTACCATCTTACAATGTCTCAGAAAACTTTATGGCTATCATGGCTTGATGACAGAGGATGTAATGTTTGAAAATGCCAACTGACCGAGGTTTCAGTTTAAGTTTACTGTTTCAATTTAGCTCTCTAAGAGATGCAAATTCTAGCCGTGAACTTTGTATAAAAGCTGGAGCATATCAAGCCTATGTGTCGATTTTTGTGAAATTAATCAACCATACGCCTGATAATGGAACCAAAAGTAACACCATAAGACTTTTACGTATGAAGAATTGGGAAGAATGTACATCAAACACTATTAGTAATTCGACTGTTGTGGTAACCCCAACAACTGGTAAACACTTAGACGTTTCCACAACTTGATATAGCATTACAAAGGTATAATTTCCAAATTAAAAAAAATAAATTCCCATCCATGTGTCAGGAAAATTCAATGTTTTTAGAATCTGATTGATTGAAACAAGATTTACAGAAAATAAAACTTACAAATGCATTAATTGGTACCACTTTGGGATTTAGAAATGGAGAGATTGACATTCAAGGTCAGATGAATATTAACAATTGTATACACACAACGATTTCAAACACTTATAATAAAAAGAAATGGAAATAAGTAATACAGTTCAAAATAAATACTGAAAGAATACTAAAAAATATGTGTGCATTCTCCTATTTATTCTAAAGAGTAATGTGGACTGCCTCCTAGAATCACACTGGTATATACGTATGTGTAAACAAAACTTAAGAACAATTTAATGGAATTCAATCAATTAAGAGATTTTTAGGACAATATGATGATATTATTGTGTTGATTGTATATGAACAATCTCTAGAGCGATTCCAAAATGAAAATCAATATGTATTATAAATGTTAATCATATTAGCTCTTGTCAGGAAGATTATTTGAGCAGCTAATGCCACTAAAATCTGCGGAGCTTATAATAAACAATTGTATCATAAATGCAAATTAAGGCGCATGCCTGCTCAGAGTGGACGAGATCATTGACTGCATTTAACTCCAGACTTTGCAAGTTATCCGTTCAGTAAATAAAACAAAATATATAGCTTTGGGGATACGAGTTTGTTTTAAAAATATTATAAATGTAATCCAAGCTCTCACCCAGCATTATCTAAACGAGGTTGAAAATGGTGTTTCTTACCAGCTTATCGACCTTACGAACTGAAACCCTTGATAAGGATGCACCCGAAACTTAATATCAAAATTTGCTACAAATACGTTTTAAGGAGCATTCTCTGTATCACTACCACTTCCAGACTTTGACCAGTAGTCTTAGTACCAAATATATATAGTTTTAAGTTGTATATCACCTTTTCTGTTCTGGAGAGGAGTGCTCATTACCTCTATAGACCCTTACATGTGCTCAGTAAAGTATACTAGATCAGATGGTGCAATGAAAACAATTCAAATTTATTCAAGGGGATCGGCTTGCAAAATCTGATATTAAATCAGCCTTGCGTATTTTATTTGTCTACTGTGGGAAATTTAAGCTGATTGGTTTCATAATTGATAGCAAATACTATTTTAGTACACATCTCAATATAGGTGGATTGTATTGGATGTATACTGTTGTAACCGTTTAGCAATATCATGCATTGACCAGTAGAACTAGGATTTGATATGAATAAAATTTAACCTTTACTTGATGACGTTTTCTTCGGAGTCAAAGCTACAAAAGTTCAACGTCTACATGACAAGAATGTATACCTGAATTTATCATGTGATTTCTGTGTTTCCCAGGCAGCCAAAAATAAACATATATCCGCTTCCCAAATAAATCAGATGCTGCTATTTCACGTTTTCATTGGAACAGATTGAGGCTGCTAGCATACCTCCAACAAAGATCCCAGACAAAGTTATATCATATCTTACCCTAAAAGACTCTCATCTTTCGACAAGCTCTTTGTCAACAAACGTTACCAAATATACTTGTTTGTTTTAGATTGTTCCATTTCGTTTCTGCAATTTAAGTAAAGATGACATGACCAGACATATCAACTTCTTCAATTTATAGCCTAACTTTGGGAAAGTTTCCAGCCTCAACGGATGGCACGTACAAGACTGATGATACTTATCAAGAAACCACATATTCTTGGGTTCACAACGCCAATTGGTTATAGTAAAACTCCAGGGACTAAAACATATTGTTAAAATGAAAATTGTTTGTACCCCACCAATTATTGCCCTCTTACACAAGACTATATTAGCTTTAAGCTTATATGAATCTGCACTATTTGCAACAGCTATTATTTTGTCCTTTATTGAACTTCTTAGAGTAAATGAAATTACACCCCAGTCTCGTGAAACATGTCCGCCTTCTTCGTTGTGTTGATTCTCTGATGCATTTTAGTGTGGGTCAAAACTAGTATAAATAGAACTGGAACCTCCAAGACCATAAAGGTATACACACATATCATATTTTTACAAGCAGTGAGCACTATTTCCCCTCGTTCAGCTGTCTTATAGCAACACCATTTTAAAATACGCTCTTGATTTACACGAATATATGTATTCATTTTCTAATGTTATGTGTCTAGAACAGATATTAATATAACCATTCTATGTAGCTAAACTAGTACACCATTTTCTGGTTCCTTTTCTTGTGTTCAGTATGCCGAAAGTCCATTTCGCACTATATATTTCGAATATATGGTCCTACAACAAGTAATACAAAACGAGTTAGATGAATCAGACTTTGTAAAATTCAACAAATTATGTAATTCCCTAGAATACAAAATCAAAATCTTAAAATCTAAACAAGGAAAGTATGATATTGTAAATAATCAAAT
This sequence comes from Unio pictorum, assembly GCA_030141615.1. Taxonomy (NCBI): domain Eukaryota; kingdom Metazoa; phylum Mollusca; class Bivalvia; order Unionida; family Unionidae; genus Unio; species Unio pictorum. The sequence goes on from JARLTB010000289.1 coordinate 2,251,773, forward strand.
AACCCTAGTCTGACACAAGTCTTAATGATTAAAGTTCTGAATAAACCTTAAAGGAAATCCAGATAGAAGTGCCGATGTGCCAGTATCACCCGTATAGTGGTGATTTGCTAACGGTCTTTTGTTGAATCATAATAATAAATACAATTTAAAAAATATTCCTGTTTAAAGTTTCATAATAAAAAAAATGTTAATTTGAGCATTTTGTATGTCAGAGTAGAATTACTTAAATAATTTAACTTTGTACAAAAGATCATCCCAAATGAAATAATATACAAATTAATAATACAATAAATTCTGCTATGAACTCAAAACACGAATAAATAATTTCTTGAAAACCATGATTATTCATTCCTCTAAACGTTGTTCTCCAAACAAAACTTAATGATTAATTTAATTAATTTTTTATTTTTTTTAATTTAAAAACCTAATAAACAAAGCAAATTAAATATACATTTGAATATGCATTTTTAACAATTATGAACATTTTGAAATAAACAGTGCATAACTTAAACGTTAATACTATAAAGTTCATGATTTAACTGACTAACTTAACAAAAGCCGAAACAATAAATGAATGCTTAATTTCTCATGGCAATTTCCCAGATTGCAACTTTAATTAATATGAAACAGGAATCAAGGTGACGACTCTTAGTTTTTTACATGAATATAACAACTAAATATTTTGTGCAATACGTCTTAGCTATAATAACAAAATTTATATTTTTTAATGTAAATCTTAACATCGAATTTCTCGTCTGTTTGTAATCTATAATATTTCTTCATTTTTATGTTGGTTAGCATGTAGTTCTTCGATTTAATAAAAGGAGGAATTATATATGTGTGAATAACACGAATATATAATGTGAGAAGAAGTGAAAATATCCTTCTTTTTTCTTGTCAAAATGATACGAAAAACTAATTTATGCACATTCCGCTCAACAAATTGAACTAAATGGATATTTCTAAGATGTATTATAGCACAATTATATTTACCGTAATTCCGTTCCATTTCATGCAATTTCGTAAACTAACTCCAGGGTGCATTTAATACCTGCCGTTGATAAGGTTACGGTTAGCTCATTGGGATGACTCTTGCTTAAATGCTTTAGAGTTAAAAGTTTGAATATAAAATAATTATCGTTACACTCTTTGTGTGTTTGTACATTGTTACCTTCCCAGAATTTAAACTTTTAGATTTCTCTTATTTATAAGGATATGTGAAATAAAACTCTGCGCGTGTTATGCATAAATAAAGTAAATGTATTTTACATGCAAACATAAGTCAAAATTTAATACTTATTTCCTAGGAGAGACTTGCGCCACATTTTGGAAATTTGAGATTGTGCGAGATAATGCGAAAACATTGTGTATAAGTACAGTGAAAAAGACCTATTAATGCATATTTTCAAAGTATTGAGTTCATTTGCAGAAAGACACTAGTTTCCCTCAATTCATGAAAACTTGAGCGATTAAAAAAATATGCTTTCTACTGGTCCCACATTTTGAATCACTTGATTATACCTTTGCATTTGAAGCATAATTTCCTAAATAATTTGATTAAAATGTACAAGCAAAATAGGATACAGTCGAACATGAATGTTACAGTTTGAGGTCATATATATATATATATATATATATATATATATATATATATATATATATATATATATATATATATATATATATATATATATGTATATATATATATATATATATATATATATATTATAAGTCACAAATCAAATCAACTTTCCTTTCTTTCCATTTAAGCTGCTAGAATGGCAAATAATCATGTACAGTACATTTTCTTCATCACCGTCCACCACTTTGGCATATGAAAGCAGCATTAATGAAAGTTGATATGTTCCATTTGGCAGCGTTATGTCGATTATTCACTTTCATGGACTTACACAGAACTTTGTAAGCATTTATCATTCTCCTCTCCTTCCTCAGACAGTAAGCCAGAAGGTTGAGAGCGGTGTCCTTATATTCAAGATACTCATGCTGGATGACATAAATCATGTTGTCTAGAGCCGCCTGCTTGTGTGACGCCTTGTTCTGCCGGGAATGACATAAGATTTCAAGGAAATGGCGATACAAGTTTGGTTCAATCCTGGCCATGGTATGTATGTAACTTTCATCTGGATCGTCATGATCATAACTGGTACTACGAAACATCTCTGGGATTAGTGCTTTAGGAATGCATTTCATTTCTGACGATTCATAAAATATAGGGAAGGCAGTGCAATGACTTATTATTTGTGATACTGTTAGGTTTTCATTTAATTTGGCTTGAAGTATTTCATTAGAAATTTGGATAGGGCTTAATATTGTGTAGGTATAATTAGCACGTATTTCATTGAGTACGTACTCACACATGTCAAGATTGTCTATAACCAAATAAAATGCAGCTAGTTTTAGTTTTCCACATGTAACATCAGAGGAAGATCCCGAAAAGAGAAGCTCATGGGCCATATCCAGACCACGCTGGCCAGAGGATTCCGAAGAAAGGCTTATAGCTTCCAGTTTTGAACCAATAATGGAACAATAAAATTTCCCCAATAAGGTTTCTATTTCCAGTGCTAGTTCCTGAGAGAAAAGTAACCTCTCGATTGCACGGGGCTTCAGAATCAAACAAAGTACAGAAAATAACTGATAAGAAGCTGATACAAACAGAACTGATCCGACATCCGGATTTTCTAATTCAAGTTCCATGAGAGGAAACTGACAAGTCCTCACCAGTTTCTGTCCAATGTTGTCACACGACATTCTAGTGAGGTATCTACCCTCCTGACTCAGCAGATTGCTAAGAACACCGAGTAACCGACCTTGTACATGGCCGTACACTTTACATTGGAACATGTTTTCATCTGGAATAAAGTAATTTGGGCAGGTCCCAGTTTCAGTCCATTTATACAACAGTCTCAAGCACACTTCTACACATAGCAGCAGATTATCGGGTTGCCACATGGTTGTCGGTGTGTTTTCCAGCAGGTAAAATATACATGTCTTGCAATGATAGCTGCTCAACACATCATTACCTACAACTGGCTTTATAAAGCTTTTCTTTATCATTTTCAGTAGAATATAACACTTGTATTGTGTTGAGTTCAACAGCCAGACAAGAAGCTTCTCTCCAAATGAAATAGATAATCGCCATTCCAGATGTTTTTCTGGGCTATGTTTATGACCCACGGGAACCAGGAGTGCACCAGTCTGCTGAATGAGGTCAATAGTTCTTTGTGACGGCCAGTTGTGGCGTCTGTTCCTTGTTTACCAAGCTGATGCCTTGTACGGCCAAGTATGGATTCGCGCTGCACAAACAAAGTCAACTGATAAACTTTTACTAACAAATCCTGTATTAGCAGGACCATTATGCTCATTAACAATATTAACTTTCCAGTATTCATTGCATACTACAGATCGACCGTATCTATCTACTTTCATCACATCATTGTATTTGTTATATATAGGCAGTGGTAGATCGTGGTGTACATCCTGTAACTTTACATATCCTGGCGGTGTGTTCTCTTCACTCACTACAAGCAAAGTGGAATCTCCTGGAACCCAGCTCTCAAGATTCTGTTTAACTGTGTAGTTCAGAGGGCAAATGAAGTCGATGTCAGATTGTAATCCAGGCGTCGTAGTTGCCTCCGCTTGACTCCCTAAGTAGCGTGGACGATTAAATATATTAGACTGCAACTTCTGCGTTTCAATCCACATATTTATCTTCCGCCACCGAATATCTTCCCCAATCCCACTGTATCCAGAACTCTATTGAGCCTCCGGGACACCTCTTTGTAGTATTCAGGGATGTTCAGAGTCATTTTTCAACGTGCATTCTGTAAATAACTAAAACGAAAGTATGTTCATTAAAATCAAATTAATATTTTGCCAAACATGTCTATATTGTAGATGATTCAGTTAATTTTAAGAAATATATATCAAAAGTATTGAATATGTTGATGCTTTTTAAACTGTTGTTACAAATGATGAAATCAATTCGGTATAGTTTATTTGAATATCTACTCCAGAAACTTCAGAAAGTTCATAACAGAGCTGATCCGATAATCCTTTGAGTACCACGATCATAGCACACCTCTCCGTTGCTCTGTACCCTTCATTGGCTATCCATTCGATCCAGAATCAAACACAAAATGTGTTCTCTGAGCTACGTTTTACTGATGGAATCCAGTCCAACATACCTATCTGGCCTCATTCATGTGTATACACCAGCAATATAACTACGCTCCTATTCCGATAATCGTGTACTCATTATTCCCACTATGAAAACGAAATCGTATCGAAGACGTTCTGTTGAATACCAGGGTCAGCAAGGTGGAAAAGATTTCGTAGACACAAAGACACAGTGATCCCTTTCAAGAAAGCTCTTCAAATTCAACTCGTAAAGACATAAAAATATTTTCTACCTTAAATATTTTCAGCATGTTATTTGCGTGTATAACGTACAGTTGTTAATTGCTATGTGCACAGTGTGTATCACTGTACCGAGTGTACACATATAAGCCCAGAAATCATAGAAAAGAAAAACAAATCCAGTGGCTGTGAATACAGTGAAAGAGCTTACAGTACGTACTTATAGTGTGTCATTGTGTCGGTTGCTGATGACGAAGAAGTTAAAGGAGCAATTATTGCTTCGGGACGACCACGAAGAAATGCGGCGACACAGAATTTGATATCGTTTACATATACTGAGATTCCGGAGTATGTATTGGAACTTAACCTTGAGCACATGCAACCACATAAAGAATCAATTCGAAAACCTAGATCAAAGAAGAATGAAAGAGAATTGTAGATAAGACAGAAGGAGTCTGAAACGGAAAGAGAGAAAATAAGATTGGAAATGAAGCGTTTGGAAATTGAGTTAGAAAGAGTAAAACGTCAAGAAAAAGCAACGGAAGAAACATCTTCAATGCCATTTAAAGTAAAGCTACAGGCATATGAACATGAACGAGGAGAAAATATTGTGACTCTCCGAGAAGAATTTGAATCAATTACAAAACATGCTAAGTGGTCTGACGAGTTGAAAATAGTACAACTAATAACTCTTTCGACAGGTGAGGCTAGAGTTGTTGCAACTAAAGCTTGTGGCGATTACCTCAAACTTTTGAAAGAACTGATTGATCTCTTTGGAAATAGGCCGCATGAACATATAACTGCGTTGGTGCGCATGAAGAAAAAAAGCACCGAGACGTATCGCGGTCTGATAGCCAGGATTGATCACCACTTAAAGCGTTTATCGTATGATCGTGACCCAGTCTTCGTGAGGTATTTCTATTGCAAGATCAAGCATAGTGGATTGTGAGTAACAAGGATTCTAGTCCAGTTGTCGAGGCTGCGGAAACTTATATTCCCACCAATGTACAACAGCAATGGCAGAACAAATAAATTTCGTCCGATTTTAAATGGGAATAGTAAGAAGACAAATATTCAGAACTTACAGCAGCAAGCGAAACTAACATCGACGAATTACTAGTCTAGACATCAGAATAGGCAATGTTATCGATACAAGCAATGAGGATATATTGCAAGGTATTGTCCAACTGATGACATGAACCATCATGGCAACACAGCAACTTGTTTTGTTAAGCCAACAATTGCTGAAAAACTTATTTTGGAAACAGGATGATAAATGGGCGCGAGATTATGTTTGTGAAGGAACTTGCTCCGATATGACCTTGATAAGAGAATATCTCCTTGACGAGAGTCACAAGCTGGAGGGGCACAAAGTCACGATTTACACAGCAGTAGGTCAGCCATTTACCCCACAGTTGGCTGTAGTAGATATCGACACTACATATTATAAGGGACCATCGCAACTGTGTCTTGTTTCATATTTGGCCCCTGAAGCACTTTTGTGGATGCATATTCTTAGTAGGAAACGATCATGTGTTGTTATAAGGTCGATGAAAAAGGACTCGACGATGAGAGGACTTTGAAAAGTACTGACCAATGTGAGGATGCGGGTAAGAATGATGTTGCCAACAACAGCATCGAGACAGCAGATACTGATCAGCGTGATGACATTGAATTTGACAAACGTTCAGCAATGAAAGCGGACATGATGTCAAAACTACAGATTGCGGATATTTCACTGCAAAGAATTAGAGAGAAGTCCTTTGCTACTCGTGAAGTGGCTGAGGATGAGTCAATGTCATTCTTCTGGGAGAATGATATTTTGCGACGGAAATGGCAATCTGGTGATGGTTCACGTGGAGGGGAGAAATTGTTGTACCAGCAAGATTACGAAAAATGATAATGGAGCTGGCACATGATCGACCCCTTGCAGGTCACTTGGGGTTGGAAAAAAACAAAGGAGAGGATTCTCCAATCGTTCTTTTGGCCTGGAATGGTTTCCGATGTAAAGAGCTATTGTACATAGTGTCATGAATGACAGATGACAGCAAAACGGACTGCACATGAGAAAGCACGAATGGTATGCCCACCAATGATAACAGAACCGTTCACAAAAATTCCAATGGATATTGTAGGACCTTTATATAAAGTCTGGACACAAATACATTCTGACGGTGGCTGATGATACAACGAGATATCCTGAAGCTTTTCCACTGAAGGATATAGAAGAAACGACTGTAGCTTAAACACTGATTGAGCTGTTTAGCCATGTTGGTTTTCCAAGGGTCATATTAACAGACAAAGGGATCAGATTCACTATCTCCTTATTGAAACAGTTGTATGAACTAGTGGGAATCCGTGGAGTTACAAGAACGCCTTATCATCCACAAGCAAATGGAAAGGTAAAACGTTCTCAGTCAATCTTTGCGGAAGTTCTGTACAGATAACAAGAATGAATGGGGTGAGATGTTACCATTTTTATTGTTTGCATACTGTGATGCCCCACATGAGGAAACTGAATTTGCACTCTTTTGAGATGTTGTATGGATGGAAAGTTAGGGGCAAATGTAGATTTTACAAGGATTCTTTACGGTAGAGGAGTATGTAAGGAAGTCAACTGTGGAGCTTGTGAAGGTGCATGAGATGTTGGCCGACATCGGGACTCTTGTCAAAGATGATCTGTCAAAAGAAAATCAAGGCACTGTATGGTCGTTACACGAAAGCAAGAGAATTGAGTCGAAGAGATGAAGTCCTAATTGCACCGGACCTCAGCAGGAAATATATGGTGCACACCGGTGCTAGTGACACAGCAATTGGTGCTGTGCTAAGCCAGACAATGGACAGTGCAGAACATGCGGTGGACTATCTAAGGCAGAAACTTCTTCGGCGAGAGCAGAAATATTCTACTATTGAGAAGAAATGTCTTGCGCTCGTGTGGAAAATTAACAGTACTGACTCTGAGCGTTATGCATTTTAGTAATAATGTAAGTTTTACGCACGTTTTATCATTTAACTGCATTCTTTTATGTTCTAAACTGTCAATCAAACTTACGATTTGTTTGTAAAACAGACACTGAAATAAACAAAAAAATTCTCTCCTTTTTTCTTTCTTTTGTTACCGATTAACACATTCAGAAAAGGTTAATAAAATTATTAATACACGATACAAAAGAAAAAAAACACCCCACCCCCACCCCCACCCCCACCCCAACAACAAAAAATAAAACAGCAGCAACATTGACACATTGTTTTTTAACTTGTGATATAAATATATATATATATATATATATATATGCAAAATTTAATACATTCTATATGCATAATATCACATCAACTAAACAGAGCCTAATTGTATGCGTATAAACAAAATATAATAGTCACTTTCCTACATACACCACTATCTATTTACGTTAAAACATAATGACATCTAAGAATACTTCATCGACATTATTTAATTGGGGAGTGGGGAAACTGGCAGTTCCCTTGGAATTTTCATCGCAAAATATTCATGGTATATCAATCGGTGATGAAATGCAAGGAATTTGTTTATGATACTGCTCTGGAAGATTCAAATTGATTATATGATATTTACATTCTGCAGGCTTTGGCACCACTGTAATATTAGAATGCACACTTATATTTAGATGAAAAAATTTAACGCCTGGTACATGGTTTTCAGTAAGAAGAAAAATAACACAGAAAACAAAACTGATTTTTTTTCCTTTAGACTATTGTGTTGCTGTGTTGTTGTGTTCTTAACATCACCTGTGGACTGAACGCCATAACGCCGGTTCACCTTGTCCGAATGCCTATTTTTAGAAACTGATATCACTGCTTGTGAGGTGTCACAGAGGTGAAATGTACAAGCGCCATTCTATTTATACAATGAACCAGCCATTTATTTCCTGTAAATGTTCTTAAAGGTGTGTATGAAGCAATGAATGATGTTATAGAAATTATCCAGTTGTCTCACATATGACGTACTTTCCATAATAATCTACTTTTGTATTTTTCCATGCATATAATGTTAATATGTATAAATGTTATTCCACAATAATAAATATATCTTACCTTGGTGACACTTTACAAAGATGATGCTCAAACACTAATTGGAACGTGCTGTAATATGTTGTCCTTGTGAAGAATCTGTACAGAGTTACCCGGTAAATTAAATAGCCTACATTGTATGGACCTGTTTATAGCTTTTATATAGCGTAACCCTGACATTGAGCGTGGACTTTACACAACACGGCAAAGGCAGTAATACGGAATACGCATAGTTACGACGATAATATTGTAATACATGTATATTTTATCATTTACTTATAAAGATGGATCGTCACGAACTTAGAGGTTATATTATATCGTCGTTATTGTACAACATTGAGAGGGTGTGAGGAAATTCAGAACGTTTTGGTTTACAATTTGTTACAGTATCTAACCCTGCGAAACAAAGAATTCCAAAGTTATTGACAAAATACTACATATAGATCATTTAAAAAACAACACGGATTTCTGAAAAAAAAATCCATATACCATGTGCCAACACAATATACAACGGAGGACATCATAAAATATTTTGTTGAAGCTGTTGACTTTGAAAAGTAGTGTTACTTGCACATGGGTATTCATTTGACCGAGCGGTGTCAAAACCCTAGCGCGAATCCCGCTGGAAGTTATGTTTTCCCCAAATTTCCAAAGACTTCCATATAACTTGAGTTGTAACCTGGAAAGTCAAACGTGTCTGTCTTTATTTACTAACTTTTACTCTAATCAATTGGCGACCACAGATGAAACAATTTTAACCGCACCTTTGCATGGTTTTTCTCTTTATTATCATCGTATTTCCGTACCGCCAGCCGGTTATGCCATAGAAAATACACCAGTATTCCCTTTCTCAAAGGGAACTAGTTAACTGCGCCACTCTAGGCCAGTAAAGTCATACTTTACCGGCGTATCACGCTTATATTATTACACCTATTTTCCACTATGGACACATAAGCGGTATCTACCAAGTCCCTGCTTATTGATTACATGGTGTAATTTACTGCATTCCCACCATATATATACTGCCACCAGAACCACAAAACTATTATACACCACTAGATTTTAATATGGACTATGTTACTATAGGGACAGTCATTCTGCTTGTACCTAAATTCACTATTTGCAAACCTTAGCATGGTTCAAACTCACTAACACTCGGTTTTGTGACGTTTGCTCCTAATAATTGGAATATTATTTCGAGCTATAAATATTTCCATGGCGCCGAATACCAAATAATCACACAAATAAATGTAAGAATTGCTTAAAAACGGTTCGTTGTCAAATGCATACACCAAATTTATTACAGTATTCAACCTAGTGGAAATTTATTTTTCCGGTTCTATTTGTCCGGATTTTTTCTTCTTCTTATGACTCAGATACATTGATTTTGATATTTGATATATTTGACAACATGTCATTGTTTGTTCTTTGTTTTGGGTGTTGTTTTGCTTTGGGTTTATTTATTTATTTTATTGTTTGTTTTTCTTTTGCTTAGTTTGAGGATTACATTGTAGCATTCCATATCATCCTCATTAAATAACTTAATATTACAATTGTTAGTGAACATACATCTTGTTTTATAAGATATGACTTTGGTCTTCCATAAAAAAAAATGAAAAAATCGTAAGAGGGGTGTTTCACCCCCAACAGGGACACAAGGGACAGTGCCCTTGATCCTAAGATCTACAGGGCCAAAGGCCCCCAGCTGAAAACACATTGTACACTCATAATTAAGTCACGATAAATTAATAAATTATATTCCAATTAAGTCATGAGCACATTGAAATAATAAATGATTTTCAACAATTACTCTTAGTGCTGTTTGAAGTAAATCGGAGACTCTTGGAATATGCATGCATTAGCTGATCAAAATGCACACATGCAACAAAATTATTTCAAACTGAAATTGCATTAAACTTTACAGTTTAAGACGGACGTTTCATCAATATTTTTCTTACTGGAGACTGGCAGGATATTTCAAAGTCCTCTCACCCCTCGCCAAATTTTGAAATTTTGCAGTGTATTCCATAATGCTATGAAAAATAGCATAATTATTTGCAATCTCAAACAAATGACTTAGTAATTATTGGCAGTGAATAAACCCATTTATGTTAATAATCAAACTAATAAAAAAAATATAGATTTAGCTTAATAAACAGGAACACAACAAAAGTTCCCTTATTTAATGGTGTATAGTTGTGGTTACTGAATTGGGAAAAGGCACCAAGATCACTGGGATCTTTCCCATGTAAAGTAATTCTGAAATTGCCTACTGTCATTTCCATATATTAGTGATTTCTATATAAAGCACATCATATACTACTGAGTAGCATCAAAGTGTAGGTAAATATGCATATATGTATGTTGTACTAATGGTGTAACTTTCACCACGGCAAGTAACTCATAATATCATAATCAAACCACAAAGATCTATCTACATTGTTCATCTCACTTGTGATTTTGTGTTATTACGTGCAAACAATTTCATCAGGCACATATATTATTTCTACTGCATGATATTTTTAAAAAAACGTGTTTATAAATACGCGTTGACCGTAGTTGATATCGCGAGTAGATACAAGGAAGCTGAGCCACTATCAACAAAATCATCATCTGAGGTTGCCTCCGCATTCAAAATATTCATATATATTAATCAAATAAATGAATTATCCACTAGGTATCAAAAATTAATCATTGCTGCTCTTTTTAGTACCTTAACTCAATTGAACATAATGCAGTCGTTTTTGTTCTAAACTATCTTACAAAATTATAATTTGATTGTAAAACAGACATTGAAATAATCATACAACTTCTCAACATTGTCTTACCTTTGTTACCAATTAACACACAATCAGAAGACTTTAATAAAATCAACAATGCTTAATACCCCCACACACACACACACAAATATTTAAACAAATAACATCAACACATAATTTTTAAACGTATGGAAAATATATGCAACAGTTCTAGATTCTACATTTAGATCACATCAACAAAGTAGAGCGTAATTGTATGCGTTTAACAAAACACAGTAGTCACTTTCAGACATACAATAATAACTATTTATCTTAAAACATAATGACATATAGGAATACTTCATCAACATTATTTAAATTGGGGAGTGGATGGGGTGGGCTGGCTGTCAGTTCCCTGGGAATTTTAATCTCAATATATTCAGGGTATATCAATCGGAGATGAAATCGGTGATAAAAATGTAAGGAATGTGTTTATGATACCGTTCAAGAAGATTCATCAAATTTCATTACACGGTTTATACATTCTGCAGGTTTTAGAACCAATGTAGCTAAATATTGTTATGCACATTAATATTTCGTTGAACAAATTTAACGCCTGGTACATGGTTTTAAGTAAGAAGAATAATAACACGGAAAACAAGACTGAACGGCATTAAGCCGGTTCGCCTTGTCCGAATGGCTATATAAAGAAACTAATGTAACAGCCTGTGACGTTTCACAGAAGCAAAAAGTACAAACGCCCATCTATTTTTACAATGAAAATTTACTACAAGCGAATCTGGCAATACTAACACGTTTGAGCAAGTGATTTTATGGAAATATTCTTAATGGTGTGTACTAATCAATAAATGATGTTATAGAAATCTTTCAGTTGGATAAGGACACATAAAATCTCATCTTTTGTACTTCATGTCTCACATATGACGTACTTTCCATACTAATTTACTTCCGTATTCTTCCATGCAGATAAGGTCAATATGTATAAATGTTATTCCACAATAATAAATATATCTTACCTTGGTGACACTATACAAAGATGATGTTCAAAAATTAAACTAGAACTGGCTGTAATCTGTTGTCCTTGTGAAGAGACTGTACGGAGTTACCCGGTAAATTAAATAACTTACATTTTATGGATCTGTTTATAGCTATTTGTATAGCGTAATCTTGACATTGAACATGGGCTTATATAATATGGATTAAACAACACTGCAAAGGAGGTGATACGGAATACGCATCGTGACAAAGAAAATATTATAATAAATGTATGCCTATATCATTTACCTATTCAGTTAGACCGTCACGATGTTAGAGGTTACAATATATAGTCGTTATCGGTCAACATTGAGAGGGTGTGAGGATATTCAGAACGTTTTGGTTTACATTTTGTCAACTTCTCTAAACCGGACAGGCAGAGAATTCCAAAATTATCGACAAAATACTACAGATCCATTATAAAACATCATTATGTACTCCGTTTTAGATTCTATTTAAAACGGAGGACATCATAAACTATTTCTTTTCGATGCTAACGACTTAGAACAGTATTCAACCTAGTGGAAATTTATCTTTCCAGTTCTATTCGTCATGAATTTATTTTATGTCTCAGACACTACAGTTGACTTTGATGAAATTTCTCCTTTTAATATGACTCATTTTGGGTCCTCTCTCAACAACAGTATATATTTGACCACATGTCATTGTTTGTTTTTTTTGGGGCTTTTTTCTCCATGTTTTCATTTTTTTTGTGTGTGCTTGTCGCACAATTGTAACCGAGTGGGTTTTGGATTAAATGAATAACTGAAACACAATTTGTAAAAGATGAAAATGTATTAACTTAATTAGTAAAGAAAAATGTATGATGTAAAAGTACAATGATTTTCACACGCTCTCAGCATACAATTGATCCAATCACTCTATACTAACATTCACACATTGAAAATAAACCACTAATGTTATATCTATCTGCTATACAGCTTCAATAAACCTCGGTTTCAAATAATAGTACACACTAAGATATTCACATAATTTCACGTATAGACTAGGCTTGGGATTGAAACAATCTCAAGTTTTCAAATACGTTTCAAATGTTCTGCACTGTCAGAAAGATTCATAAATCTCCTGGAATTCAATATACCAATTGAAACAACAATTGGAATAATCATATGCTTCTTGACCATTGTACAGTCGCACGAGACATACACTGGTAAACCGCAGTTTCACCACGTCCCTTGGATTAGCCCATTCTCTTGTATCGGTCGCTTGCACCCTTCATGGATCCACTAAATGTAGAGTCAGTCATACGTATACACGTACAGACAGCATACAGCACCCTTGTATTAGATACGTCTAGAGTTGTGGCACCACCACATATACAGACATACGTAGATAGATAGATAGATAGATAGATAGATAGATAGATAGATAGATAGATAGATAGATAGATAGATAGATAGATAGATAGATAGATAGATAGATAGATAGATAGATAGATAGATCTACTGGTTAGCAAAACTTATCAGTATCGTTACATCCGTTCGACTAGTTAGACTAATGGCCTCGTTAGCCTCCTAAGCTACAATAAAACCAAACTGGTTATAATAATGAGTTCTGGAAAATACTAATACATTAAACTCTTAATAACAACTTGAAATTCACAGTTTACAACGTTTCAAATCTGCATTGTAATAAATGAATCATTACACGATATGGCAATACAAACTCAATAAACTTTGCATATCAAATAAACTATAAATTTAACACTCACCCCTATGGATTATAGAAATATCACGTGGAAATACGTGTTCTCTTCACCAGATCCAAACTGACCATTCTCTGTTATACCTTAATATTGCTTAAATGCATAGGACAGTGAGTAATATTCAGGGTAAAATACCCGTGCATATCATGATTATGATGTCCGTATCCGAAAAATAGTTACCAGCGGCGAGACTTATGTTGGTTCCGTCGCTTGTCGGGAAAACACTTGTTCATCCTAGATAACGTTGTACACATCCACAACACAAACAGTCAAATCTGTCTCAGGCATAATATAAAGGTTTTATTTCCCTACCAATTCTGTGACAGTGTTTACTTTGGGGATTAAAATGTATCATTTCATATTATCATTAAAAAAAACCTGAAAATTACAATATATATATATATATATATATATATATATATATATATATATATATATATATATATATATATATCTGTGTGTGTGTGTGTATATATGGGGGTGTATATGGGGGTGTATATGTCTGTGTATATGTGTGTATAGGTGTGCAAGGGCTGGGCCTGACGTCCCGCTTGCCAAAGGGAAGTGAAGCGTCTCTCATAGCCTCTCCTTTCCAGGTGTAGTGATCACTGCAGGACCACTGTCTTGCTCTGATGGACAGGAGGTTACAGGTAGCCAGTCTAAGAGAAGGGAAACTCTGACTCCAAACCCGGGTAGATGAAGCTCGTTAGCCTGGTCAAGGCAATTTTTTTAGGAGAAGAAAACTGTGATTGAAAACCAATGGTTCCACTGCCTTGTGGATATCTTCGGGAGAAGGAAAGGCTACGGGAGTAAACCCAGACAGAAAATCCGGAGTGGAGCCCCCAAGGCGGCTGGATGTCGACTACGACTTCCTTCCGGCAGCTCCTGCATCAAAACTGGTGCCAAAAGTCATGCTCAGCATTCCTTTGGACCCAACCAGGAAGGATGAGAGGGTGGTCCTGAAGCCTGGGCAACCCAGGATCTCCATATTCCACGACCAGGCTTGCGCCCAGGAGAGGTCACTCCAGTCTCGCTACTAAGTGAGGAAACCACACGGAAGCTGACAGTTTACGAGTTATAAGTCCCACCCGATTGGCGTAGGGAAGGGGCGCCACTGGTCAGCTTTGACTGTGGGAGGGATCATCGTGTCCCACTGGCCACCTACCGCCCGCCTCAAGCCGGGAAGCCCCCGGTCAATAAGGTGTTGACCCGCCATCGTCTGCCTGCTCCAGTGGGTGTCTGGAGCTCAGTGTGTTGCCTAACATGACAAGCAGACGAAAATTCCACACCAGACAAAAAGAAAAAGAAACGAATAAAGAAGGCTGCAACTCTTCGATTTGCAAGCTGGAATGTGCGCACTATGTGTACAGGCATCTCCGATGACCTCAGAGAAGTGGATGACACTAGGAAAACGGCGATCATCGATAGAGAACTCACCAAGCTAAATATCAGCATAGCTGCCCTCCAGGAAACTAGACTGGCCTCTAATGGCTCCCTCAGAGAGGAAACTACACTTTCTTCTGGAAGGGTTGCCAACTTAAGGAGCCCTGTCAGCACGGAGTGGGCTTCGCCATCAAAAACAATCTTCTGGGCTTGGTTGAACCTTCCACAGGGGGCACTGAGCGTCTCTTGTCCATCCGCCTCACCACTACTGCAGGTCCTGTCAACACCATCAGTGTCTACGCCCCCACCCTCTCGTCTTCAGAAGACACCAAGGATCAGTTCTATGGGCAGCTGGATGAACAGATTAAAAGATGCCCAAACACGAATCACTTTTTCTCCTCGGCGACTTCAATGATAGAGTAGGTGAGGATCACGAATCATGGCCTACCTGCCTCGGATATCATGGTACTGGAAAGACCAACGTACACGGTCAGAGACTGCTGGAGCTGTGCACCTACCATGGCCTGTGCATTACAAACACTTTTTTCAAGGGCAAGCCACAACACAAAGTGTCATGGAAACACCCCAGGTCCTATCACTAGCACCAACATGACCTGGTCATCACCAGGCGCTCTGCCCTTAATAGCGTCCTCTCCACCAGAACCTACCACAGTGCAGACTGAGACTCCGACCATGCCCTCGTGAGCAGCAGGGTGAGACTACAGCCAAAGACACTACACCTTTCAAAACCAAAAGGACACCCACGCATAAACACCGCACAGATGTCGGTCCCTTCCACGGTACAGGAGTATGTGTCCGCAATGGACAAGGCTCTCCAGGACCTGCCAGAGCACGACGCCACAGCCAAGTGGAACGCCATGAAGGGTACCATCTACAAAACAGCTATGTCCACGTTTGGCAAAAAGGAACGACCCAATCAGGACTTTTTTAACGCACACCTAACAAGGATGGAACCACTAATCGAGGAGAAACGAAAAGCCTTTATAGCGTACAAAAAAATGCCCCAATGAACGGACGCATGCTGCTCTTAAACGTGCTCGAAGCAACACAAAAAACGCATCGCTAGACAGTGCGCGAACGAGTATTGGCAACAACTGTGTGAAGGAATCCAGCGCAGTGCAGAGACCGGAAACATAAAAGGTATGTACAGTGGCATCAAGAAGGCTCTAGGCCCTACAGTAAAAGGGGTCGCTCCCCTGAAATCCATGATGAGAGAGAAGATCACAGACCGTGGGCAACAGATGGCCAGATGGGTGGAGCACTACTCAGAGCTATACTCCCGTGAAACGGTAGTCACTGATGCAGCCCTCAGCAGCATAAAGAATCTTCCCATCATGGAGGGGCTCGACGAAGTGCGAACCTTAGAAGAGCTCAGCAAAGCAATTGACTCCCTCCCAAATGACAAAGCACCAGGTAGTGACAGCATCCCGCCCGAAGCTATCAAATGTGGGAAACCAACACTGCTCCAACCACTGCACGAACTACTTTGCCTCTGCTGGGAGGAAGGAGCAGTCCCCCAAGACATGCGTGATGCCACAATTGTGACCCTTTACAAAAACAAGTGCGACCGCAGTGACTGCAATAATTACAGAGGGATCTCGCTTCTGAGCATCGTTGGTAAAGTGTATGCCCGCATCATACTAAACAGGCTGCAGTTGCTGGCAGATCGTGTGTACCCAGAATCCCAATGCGGCTTCAGAGCAGGCAGGTCGACAACAGACATGATCTTCTCTTTACGACAACTCCAAGAGAAGAGCAGAGAGCAAGGTCAACCACTCTACATGATGTTCATCGACCTCACCAAGGCCTTTGACTTAGTCAGCAGAAAGGGCCTTTTTGAAGTTCTCAGTAAGATCGGTTGCCCTTCGAAACTCCGCAGCATGATAATCTCTTTCCATACACATATGAAGGGAACAGTCCTGTATGATGGATCTTCCTCAACCTCCTTCCCAGTTAACAGCGGTGTGAAGCAGGGCTGCGTTCTGGCACCAACCCTATTCGGGATCTTCTTCTCCTTGCTTCTGTCCTATGCCTTTGACTCGTCCACTGATGGCATATATATACACACCAGGTCCGATGGGAGGCTGTTCAACCTGGCACGACTGCGCTCAAAGACGTAAATGAGGGCTGTGCTCATCAGGGAGATGCTTTTCGGAGATGACGCGGCTCTTGTGGCACACACTGAGAAAGCTCTTCAGAGACTTGGAGACCGTTTTGCTGATGCCTGCATGCAGTTTGGACTCAACATCAGTCTGGAAAAGACAAAGGGCAGCGTGCAAGATACCACCATTGCACCTACAATCAAAATCAACGGTGTCATCTTGGAAGCAGTCAACAACTTTACCTACCTGGGGGCAACCATTAGCAACACTCTCTCGCTCGATAATGAGCTGGACAGAAGGCTTGGAAAGGCAAACACCATCATGTCACGACTGTCCAAGAAGGTGTGGGAAAACAACGCGCTAACAGTGCAAACCAAAGTCAAAGTTTACCAAGCCTGCATTCTCAGCACCCTTCTATATGGAAGTGAGACCTGGAATACCTACATGAGGCAAGAGCGCCGGCTCAACTCCTTCCATATATGGTGCCTTAAACGCATCTTGAAAATCAGCTGGCAAGACCGTGTCCCAAACAGCGAAATCCTGCAACGTGCAAACACCCACAGCATGTTCTCCCTTCTGTGCAAACGTCGCCTTCGATGCCTGGGACACGTCCGACGCATGGAGGATGGGAGGCTGCCAAAGGACATCCTATATGGACAGCTGGCCACTGGCACAAGAAGAGTCAGCCACCCCTCACTCCGTTTCAAGGATGCATGCAAGAGGGACCTGAAGGCATGTGACATCGCACCTGATGGCTGGGAAGTGCTGACCGAGGACCGAGGCACCTGGAGACTGACAGTAAGTAAAAGTATCTCAGTCGCTGATACGAGGAGAGGTCAGTTGGCAGCAGAGAAACGTGTCAGAAAGGGCCACGTGACAGTAACCACAGCAACTCGGGCTTCCCAGCATGTCTGCACAAACTGCAAGAGGGACTGCCACTCGCGCATAGGTCTCCACAGCCACAACAGACGATGCCAACAACCCAGAGACAGACGACACGCCATGGGCGCTATCCGCATGGTCTCCCGAGACTAAGGCGCCAATGATGATGATGATGTGTGTATATATGTGTGTATAAAAGTGTGACTATATATGTGTGAAGATATGTGTGTATATATGTGTATATATGTGTGTATATGTGTGTATATGTGTGTGTATATATGTCTTTATATATATATATATATATGTGTATATGTATATGTATATCTGTGTGCATTTATGTGTATATGTTTGTATTTATGTGTGTATATATGTGTGTACATATGTGTATATTTGTTTATGTGTATGTATGTGTGAATATATCTGTGTGTATGTGTATATGTGTGTATATGTGTGTATATATGTGTATATCTGTGTATATGTGTGCATATGTGTATATGTGTGTATATGTGTTTATATGTGTGTATATGTGTGTATTTGTGTTCGTAGATTTCTGTGTGTATATGTGTATATAATTGTGTGTATATGTGTGTCTATATATGTGTTTATATGTGTGTATATATGTGTGTACATATGTGTGTATATATATATATATATATATATATATATATATATATATATATATGTGTGTATATATGTGTGTATGTATGTGTGTATGTATGTGTCCATATATGTGTGTTTATATGTGTATGCATGTGTGTATGTATGTGTGTATATGTGTATATAGATGTGTGTGTATATATGTATATATATATATGTGTATATATATGTCTGTATATATATATATATATATATATCTATATATATATATATATATATATATATATATATATATAATATGTATATATATAATAGATCTATGTATATACATGTATATATTCATATACATATATATACATGTATATATTCATATACATATTTATATATATATATATATAGAGAGAGAGAGAGAGAGAGAGAGAGAGAGAGAGAGAGAGAGAGAGAGAGAGAGAGAGAGAGAGAGATTTAAAATTTGGTCTTCCATAGAAGAAAAAAAACACTACAAAAATCATAAACGGGTTTTCATCCCCCAAAGTGGACCCAAGGGGCACTGCCCCTGATCCTGGAATCTATTGTGACAAAGACCCTGAGCCAAAAATACATTACACCTTCTCCTGGTGCAACTTATGATCATAAAATAAATCTAAATGATCATTAGAAAAACTAGTAAACTTACGAAAAACGTTCAACATTTGTTTAATAATTTCACACTATTTATTCTCACATGAATTTCTTCCCTAGGTTATTTCATTTGCCTGTCATCATAATTAAGTCACAATAATTATTAAGTTATTTTACAAGGAAGTCATGGGCACATAGACTCCTGTTTATTGAAATAATAAATCATTTGGTACAATTACTCTTAGTGCTGTTTGAGGAGAATTGGTGCCTCTTGGAATATGCATGCACTGGCTGATCAAAATACGCACATGAAACAAACTTATATCAAATTTAAATTTGATTACACTTGACAGTTTAAGAAGGCAGTTTCATCATAATTTTTATTACTGGAGAAATATATTTCAAAATCCTATCAACCCGACGCAAATTTGGAACTTTTCCAGTGTAATCCATAACGCTATGAAAAATATAATTATTTGCAATCTCAAACAAATGACTTAGTAATTGTTGGCAATTTAAATAACCTCTGATGATCATATTCACACAAATCAACATTTCGAATTAATTAAAACCAACAGAGACACAGCACAAATTCCCTTTTTTAATGATGTATAGTTCTGGTTACTGGTTGGGAAAAGGCTCCAGAATCATTGGGACCTTTCCCATGTAAAGTAATTCTAAAATTGAATATTGGCATTTGCATTAGTGATTTATAACTTTCAACCCTGGCAAGTAACTCATAATATCATAATCAAAACACAAAGATTTATCTTCTTTGTTCATCTCACTTGTGATTTTGTGTTATTAATTATGACGTGCGAACAGTTTCATATTAATTCCGTTAGATATATCGTTTTTACTATTTTGCACTACTCAGCTCAATGAAACACATCTCTACATATTAAGTTTAGTTTGATTGGTCAAGTAAGTTTTTATTATTTTAAAAATATTTCACAAGTCTGATTGGTCAAATGATTTCTAAATTTCTGAATCTAGCAATGTTTTAGTAGTGTACATTTTCAGTATTGATGGTGGTCCTATTCAATCAACATTTATCTAACATACCAATTTTGTAAATAGTTCACATTGCGAGCATGCTGCGGTCTAGTCAATTAATGCTATACATTACAACCATCATAGGGAATAAGGCGCCAGTATCGTAATATTTTCCCCAGACAGTGATCTGCAAACTCGATGTTAAATATAGTCCTACTTGGCTGAGACTAAGTCCTTTAGTCAAAATAGAAGATGAAATAAAAACAAAAATACTAACAATCAAGCCAAATACGTGGAAAGCTAATTATAAAACGCCATCGTTTCTTACTACGAACCTCTCGTTAGATAGGAAACGTGACGTGTTCATTTATCATCAACAAATCTTACTGCAATGCCTGGCCTTAATTAGAAGAAACTTAGATGAGACAATCATAAGACTAAACATTGTTTTTAGACCTGAGCATCTGGGTGCTTTGCTTTAGCGCTAACGTCCATGAAGGTATAATATCTTGCAAAATTAGATTTAGTTTCCAGCCTTTTCTGAGTACATTCCGTGATATGAAGGCATCTTTAATCTTTATTTATTTAAACTACGCATTTAAATGGTTTATATATATATATATATATATATATATATATATATATATATATATATATATATATATATATATATATATATATATATATATATATATATATATATATATATATATATATATATATATATATAAAGCCAATTAAATAGTTCATTCGTGTACCCTTCATCTATAGTCTCGCAAAAGCAACACAAATCAAAACCTGACATCTTCTGATGCTGAGGGTGTGCTAATAAAAGGCTGAATAACATTGGTGTCTGTTTGTTTGTTTGCTTGATTTTTAACGGCGCACCAGCACACTTAGACTATCTTGCGCCATACAGTAGGTTCTACTGAAACATGTTTAAAAATACTCAAAGGTTTTATATCGACCAGCGACATAAAAAAAACAAAATAGTTAAATATAAAATGGATGATAAGATGTTGGTAACAGGAAAATACGAAGCTTCCCAATCAACGGGAGATGTAAATGGTGTATGTTGATGAAAAGATGTTGAAGATAATAGGCCATATTTGATGTAGATAAAAATATTCTAGATGATGGCATACAAGTTATAGTTTGAAATAAAGATTTACTTCTTTCAGGAAATCTAAAATACAAGTGATTTGGATGGTATCAAACAGTTCCTTCATATCATGTATATTATAGTATTTATCACGTGTAGGTTGCAGCTCGGAACACTTGGTCAAAAAGTGCTTAACAGTGAATGGTTCATTGCAGAAAAACGCACTCTGGTGGATCTTCACCTTTTAGCATGTGGGAGTGGGTAATGTATGTATGACCGATTCTGATTCTTGCAATGACAACCTCCTCCCTACGGATAGTTCTGTAGGAAGGAGTCCATTCTCCCAGGGTTGGTTTGATGGAATGAAGTTTGTTAGTGACTGCATCATCCCAAGACGCCTGCCACTTCTGGCGTAGGTACTTTTTGATACGAGGTTTAAAATTAGTAAACGGTAATTTAAAATCAGATGGTTCTTGGGATTGAGCCATCTTCATTTCCTCTGATATTAAAATGGCTAGGTAACCAACAGTATACTGTAATGTAGGAGGTACTAAGCTCCGAGTTTTTTACGAGAATATTGACTAATAGTGGATTATCTAGTTTTCTATTGTGTACACGATTTACATTGGTGTCAAGTTTATTGCTGGGAGTCGCTATGTTGGCAATTTCATCATATCGAAACTAACAGATCAAAACGATCTGTAAAGCCTTGCCCTAGGATCTAAAGGCCATAGGTCAATGACAAATAATTTGACGTCCACAGCTACCTTAAAATACATGCTATATAGATCTAACCTTTGAGCATAGCGTCTATTGATGTAGTTTACTAGTTAGTCACGGTGTTTATGAAGAGTAAAAACAAAATTCTAAAAGATTTAATTGGACAACGTTTGCGCTAATTAAATATGTCTTAATTTATAGTTTCATTGCTAAAATATATATCACCTTTTAATTATTATACTTTTCTACTAAAGTGCAACTTCAAAACATTATTTTATTTGCAATCTATAATTTTTGCTTTCAATTAGCTTCCAAGGCGGCAAAACTATGAATATTCAAACAAGAGCCTACAGTTCAAACATGGAAAACCAAATTAGAATAGTCCACGTTTTCAGTCACTCTTCCAACCTATTGCAAATAAATGGTTGTTTTTTTTTAATTTGTCAAGTTACCTAAACCGTACAGTTCCGCATCGTGTATTGGGCACTCTGAAATCGTCAAAAGACTGCATTTTTATGATGTCACCAGAAACCAATCTGCATAAAAGTTGATTGAGGAACTGCTAAAACGTATTATGCATAAGTTCATTAATTGCAGACTGTGTTACGTTTTGATGTTTTGTATTTGCCCGTTGCTACGAATGAGTAAATGTATCCGACTGTTTCTATAAGGGACAAGTCATTTAGCAAAAGCTGATTCACGATATATTACACTTTAAATAACATATTTATAAAGAGTGAAAACCAGGTCAATAGGTCAATATTAAATCACGACAAAACATCGTCCAAATAAATGTTTGCATGTGCATTCATCATTGAAGAGTATTCAAGACAAAAGTGGTTCAGTTTCGCTTTATTAGGAGATACTCCGTTTGGTTCTTTAGACCATGGAAAATGTGATCTAGTAATCTGAAAGTATGAGTAAGAAATAATTGAAATAAATTTAGGATGCTTCTAAAACGTCTTTTTTGAAGGTGGGGTTATCAATGTCACAGATGAACGAACTAGCACCTGAAACACTTTCTATAAACGCTCTTGAAGATAAAGTAGTTGTAAGGCTGGCAATAAAATCACCTATTTAGCGAATGAAATAAATATACACGTAACACACCCATATACAAAGAAAATGTGACAAATACTTCTTACATACATATATACAAAAAGAATGACACAAATACTCTTTGCACACTGGGTCAGTAGAATCACGATTTTGATCTTCATTTCACATGTGACTGTAAACAATATTTACCATCATGCCAACAATAAAAGTTGTCTGAAAGTAACAAAACAACGCCTTTTCAATTCTTCTGTTATTCAAAATATGAAGGCTTATCACAAATAGTTCACATTAAACTACATTACCAAACGTCTCGGCTCGTGCTCACTCATTCAGATCTGACCTGATCTCAGCTATGAAACTAAACCATGTCATCATGAAGCATCAATACTGCGCTCTGTAACGTTTACGATTTAAATTTAGCTGATTACTTATGTTGATGAATATTTCCCCAACACCAGCTTCCCATACTCAAACCACTAATCATTAAATTCTAACAAATCATAAAAAGGGGAAATAAATATAAAATGCCAATACCCAACATCTATTACTGTACGAAATTCAATCCTGCAAAGCTAGGAACATAATCTGGTGTCATTGAGTCATATCACATTTATATTTCATAAGTGTAGGAGATGAATACAGTGTTAACCAATCTGGAGTCCAAAGCTGCATTGTTTGTTTGGTTGAATTAAGAATTGAAAACACACATATTTCAATAGCTACAAAACTATTGCTTAATGGTAATATATAATTCTCTCAGATAATGTTCGCTTTCAATCATTTGTCATAAATGTTTGTGTCAATGTTTAAATGATTCATGAAATGTTTTATGAAAATTCAAATACTTCGTATTATACGCATTCAGGTAATACATTGTCCCTGTAAAATATTCCACAATGACCGATTTCATTTGTACACTTCTAATAACAGTCCGACCAGACTGGATCACAATTAATTAACTATAATGAAACAAACTGGATTATGTTCAACGATCCAGATATCGTATCATACTCAGCTTACGGAGATGGATGAGATGGGCATGTCATTCTCCACCAACTCCCTCGGACAACACTGGCCAAGAAAAATGTAAGCATACACAGCGCTAATAAAATTTCATTCATGACAATAGCATGGTTACAAAACAAACCAAATCTTTCCATCAATATATATATATATATATATATATATATATATATATATATATATATATATATATATATATATATATATATATATATATATATATACATATATATATATATATAGAAAACAATGCAGTAATATCTAATGAGTCCGAATTTATTCCACCATATTCTTTCAAGTTAAATGTATGCGGGATGTTAATGATGATTAATGACATTCAAGTAGTATATTCGACTATGCCAAACTCTAGAAGCAAACACTGTTGTTGTTAAAGCTAGGCTCATATATCATAGCTCTTATGTCATTAACACACTACATCTCTTTGACAGTTCAATTACTTTTTTAATTTACCTCCTTCGAAATGTTTCCCTTTGCTCCGCAAAGCTCATCATATTCTACAAGTTAGCGAATCGTAGATTCCAAGCTCTTTATTTTTCAGGTAAAATGGTCATTAAAGGAACGAATTTCGCATTAAAATGTTATCAGCTGATATGTATATTAGTTTGTATTGTTTGCTGACTTGTATCCATGATTATATTCTATTTATCTTTAATTCATTTTTATTGTATGAGTGACTTTTGTCCATCATTAAGGGTAGGAGTTTATGCTTACACTTGCTAATAGACCATTTCATATAGACTTCGGGGAACTTCTTAATTTGCTCGGAATTTTCATCACGTGGCGGGTGGTCAGCTGACCGCAATAGCTACTCGATAAGTGGTGGGGAAAATATGGCGGACGCTTCAGAATCAGCATCAATTTTCAAACTACGTCAACATCGTTTATCGAGTTGGAAAATGCCTATTCGACAGCGATGCTGCCGCAGATATTAACGAAATCTAATATTAGAATCCTGTCTGATTTTCTGGAAACCAACGCGGCTTTCAAGACCATACGAGAGAGTAGTTTTGAGTTATTTACATCTGGACATGTACATGTAAGTAAGAAAACGGTGTCGAAGTAAACAAATTTAATCCGGACAATCAAAGAGCTGGTTATTCAAATTATTTATATGCATCCGAAACGTTACTGTAATAAGTGAATATATAATTTTGTATTTGAAAGTCTGTGAATAATTTACACGTAAATTTCAATCGTTTAATTAGCTCCACTTGCTGGATTTGGAGAAAGCTGAAAATATCTGCGTCACCGGTATTCGATCTCTATAATGTTCACGGACAAGTATAAAACTATTTATCAAGTCGCAATACTAATACATGTAAAATCATCTTTTATGGCAGATAATGGAATTCAATGCCACATCCTTGATTGGAGCGACTTTTTCAAGTAGCGAGGTTTTCTTAATATTTTATCTCTGAAATATTTCTAAAAAAACAATGGACGCCAATTTGGTATGTACATGTACCCACCAGTGTTTGATTGGCTGGATTATAAAGTGACTCGGGAGGTTATTCGGATAATTACAGAGAAACTCGGTTAAATCCGGTATGAAATGGTCTATTTCCTTTTCTTTTAAACATCATACAACACGACCGCTCCGGTGGCCTAGTGGTTGCAGTGTTTCCCTCGTAAGAGAGAGGTTGTGGGATCGAACCCCAGCCTTGTCATACCAAAGACATACAAAATTGTTCTAACAGCTGCCTCGCTTGGCGCTCAGCATAAAGAGGTTAGTGTTTGAACTGGATGGCCTGGTGTCAGGATAATGTGACTACGTGAGACATCGTGCTATGTATGTATGTGGTATGTATAATTCATGCTGAAGATGCGTGAAATTTATAATAATGATAAATACTGAGTTACAATCGTTCCATAAACGTGATACAATTATAAATCAATTTAAATTGTTGAAAACAGTTAGTCAAACTCAGTGTTTACCTGGAAACCGCAAGCTTGAACCATTGTCAGTCAGTCGAGTCTACTCCTGTATACAAGAATCTTGTATGTATATATCCTTTCTGCAACTGAGCGCCACAAGAGCTACATCATTTGAAACTTTCGCCTTTATTTTACTGCAATCAAAGGTGAACATTTATGTAAACACTAAGCTGGTAAGATATGGATATATTAAAGTATTCATACTACAGAAAACATTTATAGAACTTTACTATTAATAGACAATGGATTGCAAACGGTGTTTTATGCATTAGGAATCTGTAGATAATTTTTTGGAACGATCATCTTTCCAAAGAGTTTTGATAAAAACAATGCGACTGCATCTTGACTCATATATTCAAGACTTGCGTGTAGGGGTGTGACCAAATGCATAATGACCAGCAGCAAGAAACAAGTCACTATGAGGATTTACGTGACTTGAAGATATGCAGTAAAACTAAAGAAAGAGAAAGGTCACGTCAAATCTCGTTCAGTGCATATAAACAATGTTATATCATAATCATCATCTTGACCTAGTGTTGCCGTTGAGGCACTGTGCTCCTGAACATCTGACCAGTTCCCGCTATTAGTCTCGATCATTTGCCATTGCCTGTTTGTCCGCAAAACTTTTTCTGGTCCATTCTGTGATGTTATCAGTCCACTTTTTCTGTCTACCTCTCCTTCTGCCATCCTGTACGCTGCCCTGCAGTACTATTGTGGATGGACTGTTGGCTAGTGACACGGCGATACCATTTCAGTTTTCTTTCTTTGACAGTAGTGAGGAGGTCATAATAATGATCTACATTGTGCCTGATGGTGTTACATATGTTATAAAAGGATTTAGAAACGGATTAGAGACAAACCAGAAAATGGCAATATATTATTTATTTTATTCTTATTGTAACGCTTGCCCAACAGAACGCACATACATACATACATACATACATACATACATACATACATACATACATACATACATACATACATACATACATACATACATACGCGTGCGTGCGTATGTATGTATGTATGTATGTATGTATGTATGTATGTATGTATGTATGTATGTATGTATGTATGTATGTATGTATGTATGTATGTATGTATGTATGGAGTTTTACGAAATCTTAATACAATAGTAGCTATATTTATAGATAACGGTACAGGCAAAGTTGAAATATGTGAAAATGAAAAATTGAAGAAAAACTTTAAAAAAAAACTAATTTCTTCCAAAACATGGCAGCATGGAAGACAAGAGCTTAATAACCAAGACATTGGCATATTTTTAATTAATGAATACACGTGTACCTAATGAATCCCAAAATAAAAGGAAAGAAAAGTATCTTACAGGTGAAATGATCCACACATGTTCAACGGAAATACATTAATAAAATCAAGATGTATGTACAATGAGCGGCAAAATGCATGAATTGAATAAATTACATTCCTCATTTAACAGTTAATGCTCTGTAAGTATTTATTTACTGGATTCCCTTCACGCCAAAACGGCAGCAGCGCGTGAACATAGTTTGTTAATTTTGGATCTACCGTTTACATAATCATTACTTTAAAATCTTTGGTAATCATGGTAAATAGGCATTCGACCTCAATATTTTACTAAGCTCATTACAGTCATATCTTTCTTATCTATGTCAGCGTTTCACTGTGTACTGTAACCTAGGACTCATCACTACATAAGCACGTCGCACATCCACATCGACCTAAATGTTGCTATTTGCAATTCAGCAAAGCTATTCATCGTATACTGCATCTGAAATCTATCTTAAGTGTGCAAAACATAATTCATAGTGCAGTCTGTACTTTATTATAACGGTCACTATAAAGGTAAAACTTGTAGTTTGCAGTTTTAAATAATCTTGTAAATACAGAAATGCTAAGTTCCTGGAGAGTTTAATTCAACCTATATTCTAATGCATTAGAAGAGATTAGTTACAACATTCATTCATTCACTGATTAGTGCATGTACCATATCATTTCATAACGCTGGAGACGATGGTCTTCTTTTCTACAAAAGCCCAAAAGTTCACTTGGCTTCATGTTTATGTTTCCGTGCGCCTGTTTTTGTCTGTAACGATGATGTTTCTAAGTTTTTCTTTCCTCGCAATTAGCCCAAAGAAATGCAGCTGCCGTTTCCTGATACTATAAAAAAGTGTTACTTTTGCTTTAGCTCTCAGACCTGCATCTTCATCAGCTGTGTACTAGGTACAAAGAATCTCTAGAATTTTTCTCAGGGATCACATTTCTGCCGCTTCAATACGTAGTTCCACAGATGGTGAGATAACCCATTATTCAAATCCGTACGTGAAAATGGAAAGTAGACATCACTGCAAAACTCTCATTCTTTCTTTCCTGGACAGTTTCCAGTTGGTTAACACGTTCATCACTGTCGAAAGCATCTACTAATTCTTCAAATAGTTACATCGTCGCATCTTCTGATGTACATGAACCCTTCTGCATGCTCCTTGCCGATACGAATTGCAAAAAATGAAACAAATTGCTCAGGTCTGTTGGGATATTTTCGTTGTCATAGTTGTCGTTAATTGTTGCTGCATGTTTTTCTAAACCGAACATTTCCGGACAGATAACTATTTATATAGCAATAGCACCTGGTCATTTGAAATAGCTCGGTGATGTGTTCTATTCATCTCTATGATGCATACGTTTTCTCTACTATGATGTGGTCGTATTTTAACTCACTCTGTCCGCTACAATGTTCCGTTTCTTCTTGTGCATTGTAATAAAGACTGAATCGTTAGTTCTTTCATTTCTTGCATACTTGGTTTGACCAGTTTTCTTTTCCTTGTGATCACATTTGTATCATCCTTCTTTAGCATATAGAAATGTGTAGATGTCATTGCAACACATAGGTGAGTGAACGTTGCAGACGTCGTTGTGACACATAGCCATTTCCAGATGATGTATCTGATTTGTCGAGGATTTAAATCCATGACAAGTATGAAAATTGCTTACTTTAATCTGTATGTTGGGAACATGATTGATTCCTAATGAGGGTCCATATGATATCTGTATCAGGGAACATGTCAAGAGGAGTTGAACGGGTTTCATAAGGGTTGAAGTGTTCGGAAACTGCATTGGTACTTGCTGAAATATGTGTCATAAGCTGCAACTTTGCAGAAATCGTTTTATTTAAAAAGGTAGGAAGGATGTGAACAGTTTAGACCTGAATGGGCTTGTTAATTATGGAGGTTAAATAAACCTAAAAGCCTGATTAGCTTAGTTCAATTAGGGATAGGTTTTATAAATGTATTACCCACAAAACTTGTCAGTCTACGACAATAAGTCTCGACTCCGAAACGAATAATGATGTTCATGGGGCGTGTATTGGAACTCTTGAAAGACCATTCGGTAAAAGAGAAACAGAGAACAAGATGTTGTGTCCTACAATATTTCAATGACATATAAGTCTAGAAGCAATTGTTTCGATGTTTTGTCTTAGCTTCAAACAGTTTTTTTTACACGTCTGAGGATAATTGTTTGAATTTATTTGTCCTACGTTAATTTTTGTTTGGTAAGATTCCGAAGAATTTTAATTCATTTGTGTTGAATGTTATAGTACTCATGTATTCCAAGAATTTCGTACAGAATGTTTTAACAGGCCATATAAGTTTATTGTTTTCGTTTTCTTTTTATATGTCATTCGAATCATGTATGTTAGAAATTGATTGTTATTAGGTCTGTAGGATGTTTATGACCACGAATTATTAGTTAGCAAATAAGACAGTTAGGACAAGAAGTGTGTGTGTGTGTGTGTGTGTGTGATAAGAATTGTAACGTAGCTTTAACAATTTTTCAGTCATATCGCTACGATGTCTTCAGTGAGGCAGTTTATAGTGATGTCTAGCACTGGAGCTTCATGAAACAGACATGTAATATAATGTCCCACCCTGTCACAATATCCTGACACCAGGCCGGCCAGTCCTAACACTAACATCTTAATGCTGACGCCAAGCGATGCAGCTGTTACAAACATTTTTGTAAAACTTTGGTATGACTCGGCCGGAGATCGAATCCACGACCTCCCGCTTCCGCTTCGGACACTCTAACGACTTGGCCACCAGATCGGTCTAGGACAATAAGTGAATTGTGTTTAGTTCATTTGTTTAGATAAGATTTGTATTTTCTTTACATCTGAATCGGTTGAACTAGCATTGGATCAGTAACAGTAAGAATACGGCTTTTGTGTACATGTATTCGACATGTAGTCAAGATGGTGATTGCAAGTTCACACTGCTAGGTGTTAATTATAGGAGATGAGAGCGAACTAGCCTTCGACCAAGTAGTAATGGTGACTGACTGTATTAGGGGAATAAATTATGTTATAATACAATTTAATGAAGAGACATATAAACAAATTAGTCAATGACATTTAAAGGTTATTTTCTGGAACCATGTTAGCAATTTGCGTTTGTTTGTAATAAGATATATGAAAGCTGTGAAATTCACTAGAGAGAGAGAATTGTATTCATTCGGAATTGTAGATTGAATCGAATTTTAGTGGACGTGTAGTATTGATCAGAATATTTACTGCCACGTCAACCTCAGAATGTTAGAACGACAGCATCCGATTTGGTTATGCATAATCACCCAAACATAATCATCCACAGTTCTATCTGCCTTTGATAATTCCCTTCAGGAAGTGCCGAATTTCTCGGCCTGAACTTTTACACCGCAACTCTGGTAACCAAAAGGGTCTGAACTCCTCTGAACGCTTCCAACGACAACAACATGGATGTTGAAATTGGGCCTGATCCAAAATGGCCTTGGTATAATCTTTTCTATATCTACCACATTCTACAAAGCGAATATCACTAACATCTTAATGCTGACGCCAAGCGATGCAGCTGTTACGAATATACACAAATAAATATAAGAATAGCTTTGACAGAACGATTTTATTGTGCTGTGATAATGTTAGCTTTCGTAAGTTCCTTTGCAATTTGATAACAAGATCTAGTTCATGTAAGTATGTATCTTTACTATTTACACATCTTGATTTATGTACATTTTTTCTCCATTTGAAATTAACTTGAATTGCTGAATTGTGGTTGACTTGTGATCATATGACTACAAAACACAAACAATAATATATTCTTTCACAAAATATAACATACGCATAAATACTGACTGACATGTATGTTTTAACTTGCGCTGAGAAATGGCGTTAAAACAAAGACATCAAAATCTCCTTGCATCAATGAAAAATAACATGTAAGCGAAGAAATCTAAGAAATCAGTCACATCTGTATTATGTCAATTTTCTTTTGTATACTGTCAGAGAAACGGTTACGGTAGGTCTTCGGCATACGTTAATTCGGTAACTCCGTGCGTTTATTCCAATACCGACTTCATCATGCTGACTTTGTTACAGTTCTGGTTCTGACTGGTTGAAAGTGACCCTCTTTGCTCTCTGAGGAGCTCTCAACTGGATTAAAGACCACTACGACAACTGCCCTGTCTTAATTACAGAAAATGGCGTCTCTGACAACAAGGGCGGGCTCAATGATGTACATCATGTGGCTTACATCAGAGATTACGTCGACGAGGTGCTGAAAGGTACTGTAGCTTTGTTTTCCCAAGGTTAGGTTACGTTTCATCCTACGATAGCTTGTTTCACTGCATTTTGATGTTAATTTCAAATTCATTATTTTTAATCATGTTAAACATTTAACTGACTAGCAGTCTATTATAATGCTTGCTGCAAAACAATTGGTTAAATCAAAAGAGAATAGACCACTCCCCCGCCTACGATGTACGATATACTGACATTTCGTTTCAAGGAAGACTATATTTTCATACATTTATGTTAATCGTTTAGTTTTCGTATTGTAAATTCAGTGAAGTTGTAAGCATGAGGAAAATACGTTTTAACATGTTGGTTGATGAATTAATTAGTCTAGTACATCAAACATTACAATAACTGTATGTCGCTTAGTTTGAATCGAGTAGAAAAAGTAGCAATATAATGGAAGCTTCCTAAGTATGGTATCAGCTGTATGTTTTATCTCATGTAGCTATACGGATAGACGGCTGTGATGTTAGAGGTTATAGTGAGTGGTCGTTGTTGGACAACTTTGAGTGGATGCGAGGGTATTCAGAACGTTTCGGTTTGCACTTTGTCAACTTTTCTGATCCTGAGAAACAGGATTCCAAAATTATCGGCAAAATACTACAGATCAATTATAGAACATCACGGATTCCTAAAGGACCCATATACTGAGACTCAATCGCCAACCCAATCCACAAAAGAAAATATTCTTTGACGCGGACAACTATGAAAAATAGTGGAAATTTATCTTTTCGATTATTTACGTCGGGAATTTCTCTTCTTATGTCTCAAATACTTTGTCAGAATCTGATATTTCTATTTTAATGTGACTCATTAGGCTTTTCATTCAGAAACGGCATATATTTTTTTGCGTTTGTTTGTCACTATAGCGATCCATTATATCTTTATTAAATAAATGAAAATAACAAGGAGTACTGATAATAGTATTGTTTGATCATAGTATTTGTGTCATCATGTTTATACATTATTTCTCCTTATTTGTTTGGTTTTGTTGGTGTAATGGTACTTAAGCACATTATTGGCTATATCATACCCAGAAAATGGAGTTTAAATGTTTTTTTCAAATAACACAACAAAGCAGCCGACCCTGGTTAGCCTGGGCGGGTATGAAACTTGGTACCCTTGGATTACATGTGGGTGTTTGTGGGTGTAACGCCATTTTTCACCTGATGACTAAACTACATGGCAGCCAAAAGAGGAAGAACCCTAAAAATGTACAACACTAACGAAGTATCCAAATATACTATCACCATTCTATATGGTCACAACATGGAATGGTAAAATAAAGTGTCAAGCTTAGCATGTTTATACTATGTTTTTTAGGGCAAGAATAAATGTGGGACAGAAGATATCATAACATGTATTATCGTGCTTTAGCAAACATGTCTGTAAAATATAGAAACAAAACATTTTCGTTGTTATACAACTGTGCTTCTGCTGTAAAGGTATCGGTTTCAGCAACAACTTCATTCAAAACTTCCGTTTGAACCGGTTGATTTTACTGGCATTCTAACTTTTAAAATATATAATGGGTAAAACTCGTCTTACAATCACTCAGTAAATGTTAACATATAATGGTGATGTTTGGTAGGAAAATGATATACGTTCTAAAATCAGGTTCGGTAGAAAATGGTATACGTTCTAAAATCAAGATTTCATTCACATCAAACACTTCCATAACTTTTCTGGTATCATCCTCACTTTGAATATATAGGTCTGAAACTAATTCCTTATTTGGACTTGATTACTCAATAGATTACTAAAATTACTCATGAATCCAATAATTCTGAACAAGACCCCAAACAAAATGTTCTACAGATTTGCATTTTCACGCCTGCCTTGCAGGGTATGAGTTCATTCATGGAAAGTTAATATCCAAGGTTCATAGACAAATATGTAAATTATGACATAAACCTGAACAACAATTCCAACAAAGATATATCGCTATAAAAACGTGTGTACTGCTAAATGATTCATAAGCAATTACAGACTTTGTAGCAATTTATATGTACATTGATAACAAATCAATTTAAAGATGGTATTCAAGTAAATGTGATTCAGAATTCCACATTGTGTTTGAAAAACATGATGGTCAAACCAATTTAAAAAACAAAAAGAAAATAAGACGACAAACTGTGTATGTGTTGAAAGGAAAGTTCTCTTCTTGGCTGGCCAAAATCTTGGATCTGGCTGGAACAATAGCCTAACAAAACATCTGATATAACAAAATGGCAGTCACAGCTTTCATGCCGTCCATTTGCAAACGTCAAATTTGTAAACATTACGATTTATTAATATTTATTATTAAATCAAATTGTATAAGAGTCTCTAAAAGTTGACCAAACTGATTAATAAATTGTGTAATCGTTATTTTCTTGACCCATCTGAATGAATGTAATCTATTGTTGTGGACCCCTCCCCACCCCACTCCCGGCCACTGGCCAAAACAAACACATTGCTGCAAAAGGGGCATAAGCGTTGTGTCACCTTGAATAGCGTTCTCTACACCATATAAATTCTTCAGTAAACTTAAATATTTGAATATTCAAATAAATACCAATATATTATTTTTGTTTCAAGTATTCTTAATCTGTAGGAAACATTTTGGACATGTCCTTTAAAGCGGTGGGTAATTACCGTGACGTAGTTTCGGAGTAGCATGTGTTTCAGAACAGCCATTTTATTTTCTTGATGACTTAACATGTTACAGATGACGTAATTTTATTAAAGTTTTCTTGACAGATATGTTACACTTTGCTGCAAGTAAAGAAAATGGTTCGACCTTGCCTCATCTCGTAAATGTACACATTATGCATAACAATGACCAAAAAATAATTAATACACATTTATACCCATTCAAAATACCTCTAATTATCGATAATCAATTAATAAAACCCTTGATGTAACTTGTTCAATGTCGACTGTCTAATGAATACAACCAGGTGACGTCTTATATCCACCTACGTCGCATTTTTGTTTTCACCACAGAAGCCCAGTTAATGAAAAAATTATCAATTCACTGTTGAATTTAATGAAATTTTCTTTATCGTTCTTTCCTTATGTTCAATGCCGAATAAGGAAAAGGTAATTTATTATATTTTTTTAAAAAGATAAATATTTATATTTCCCTACCTTAACGTTTATATAATTTTAGAAACAAAACAAGATCAAACGTTTATAAAATTGTCATAAATGCATTACATGCCGTTTAAATGATTTTCATTATGGTAGAAACCTGCATTGATGTTAAGACCAAACAGCTTGAAGAAAAACATACACAGGTTTAAAGGAGGAGAGAATATCGATTCATATAAAGATTTTATATTGTTATATTCGCCATTGTTTGCCATTGCCTGTGATCGTACATTTTGTTTCTCATCTCAACAACGGCATTGTGATCAACCTCACTGAAGCAGATGTCGTTATAATATAACAGAAAGCAAAACGTGATACTCATAAATAAACTGTCACGGGACAAATGTATGCAAGTATGATAAGCTTTTAGTTTTGAATTTTGGTAAAAGTAGAATGATAATTCAGAGTATAAATTAATTTTTCATAAACTTTTCTATTTTACGAATTCTTCCGCGATTTGTTCTTAAGGCCACTTAAACCGATATTGTCGATTTATGTCTGAATTCTCCGTTTAAGATATTCAATCAAATCTACAAACATGAACATTAATAATATATGATATCAATAACCCTAAACATTCGACATGTTTGTACCTTGCACTTTAGAACTGGATTTATTTCAGAGTTCTTGCCCCCACTTTTGAATCCCGCAAAATAGCAATACAAATAATAAAACCCACTGATCCCCACCTATGTAGATGTTGAAAAGCGCGGGTGACAGGAGACAGCTTTGACAGCTTTGACGTATTCCAACTGTTGTATTGAACCAGTCCCTCACATAACCGTGAGCAATTACTGCACTGGAAGCCTTGGCATACAGTTTGCCTGATGGAATTGGTCAACTTTTGACCTATGTTGTACTTCTTCATTGTGGTCCACTCATTCATTTTCAAATATATGCTTTGTTAATGTTGCGAGTACTTTTGACACAGAACCCTGAGACCGAATATTTGTTCTGTTGTGCTTCTTCCACTGCGGAACCCTGCCTGTTCTTTATCGATTATTTATTCTGCTTGTGGTTTCAGTCTGTGCAAGATGATCTTCAGCTTCTTAGTAGCATTGCTGATCAAACTGATAGTTCTGTAATTTTGGCAGAGCTGGAGATTGCTTTGTCGGGAAGTGATATAATCAGTGACTGGGTTCAATTTGTTGGCCGTTCACCTGTCTGCCAGATCTTGTTGCAGATAACTTTTAGTAGCTTTATCAATGATCTCTCCATTTCGTAATACGTTCAGCTGTCTTTATGTCTACTCCAGCTGCCATCCCCTTCATCAGTGCTCTTTTTGCTGATTCCATCTCTTCTTTAAAAATGGGGAAATCATCATCATTTGTGGAGTTGAGAACTCCAAGCATCTCTGGGTCTCCTGTGGACAGATTGTTGTATACTTCTTTACAATAGTCAGTCCATCTTTCCGCAATATAACTTGCTTCTGTGAGGCATTTTCCATTTTTGTCTTGAATGGTACTGGCTCTTGGTTGCTTCTGTCTGGTGAAGTCTTTCACAATTTGGAATGTCTTTTTGCTGTTATTCTGTATCAGACTGCTCTCAATTTATGTGCCCTTTTTTTCACTCCAATCTTCATTTGCTTTCTTCAAGTGTTTTTCTTCTGATATTCTTGTTTATTTCTTAGTACTCCACTGCCCCTGTTGTGTGTCTGGTGCTTTTGAGGTCTCTTCGGGCATCACACAGATTCAGAATCTCTTCTGTAACCCAGGGTGTTTTCTTTGGGCGATGGAGGCCAATCATGTCCTTGATAGCTGGTTTCATGACTATTGAAAGTGTTTGTTATCACTTTAACATCAATATCCATCACAAGGAGTATAGTAAATTAATCCTCCAATTGTGGTTTGAGATGACTTGCAGATGTTAAGGTCCTTCAGTTGTTCAAGGTTGAATTTGAGCCTGATTTTCTTTGGCTTGTTAATTTTCATCAGCTTCACTCGGACGTTCATAATGACGAGGTCGTGATCAGTCCCAACATCAGCACCTGGGAACGTTATTATTTTTGCCTTATTGATGCCAGATCGGTAACGGTTTTGTAGTCGATCTGATTATTATGGGTTCCATTTGGAGCGTGCCATGTCCAGCATCTTGAAGCTTTCTGTTGGCCCAGGGTGGATGCTAATACCATGTGACTGGGTCTGCTGAGTAGACAGTATTAATTTTCGTGACTGATTTTGAAGAGGCATGCGCAAACGTCTTATCCGATTTATGATTAGTGCAGAATCCGGGTTGGGTCAAGAATTTGTTTTTTGCTACGAGTCATCGTTAGTTTTTATTGAAAAGAAGATGGTATTCAGATTTGTTTCCATATTAAAAATAATAGTATCTGGAATCGACCTGTGCTCATATTCTGTAAGGAAGGTCTTCATCAATGTATAAAATGAAACAAATTTGATATAATGTGTAATAATAATTTAAAACTTTGTATAAAAATAATGAAATATAAACTATGTATAAATCTATGTAAAGCAACTTAATCATCTAGGCAATTTGTATACAACATATAAAATATGAATAAATCGATGTGAAAGATATACAATATTCTAAGTTTTTTTTTTCATAACTGGTGCAACAAATGACATTCAGCAAAACATGGTTCAGTGTCATCTAGAAAAACGAAACACTGCTGAAATACAAAGAAAAGTTTAGATCAGAAAAGATAGAGTAAACAGAACGAGTTTGTATTATCGAACGTTTAATATTGCAAAACTCAACGGCGAATACGTGGATGAGGTGTAATTAAAAAGTCATTACGTATAATAAAAGTAAAACAATAGAACGTCAATTTTCTTTCATTTTTGTGCACATTTTTTTAAATCCGTGGTACGATTAATCTTGCACAAGAATCTTACCAGGATTTTCTGAGGATCTGAGTACTCAAAAGGCCCAATGTTATTTCATAGGTCTATAATAATAATAATAATAATAATAATAATAATAATAATAATAATAATAATAATAATAATAATAACTTTGTATAGCGCCTAATCATTATAATATATAATTGCTTTCCCGATGATATTTGATAGAACTAAAAGGGGTCAGAATCCCGATGTTATATTAGAGGACTCAAAAAGCA
>JARLTB010000289.1:2292500-2365000 GCA_030141615.1 Unio pictorum
GTTTATAATATGAATCACACACAAAAATTTCCTATCACTCCTGGATATTAGTTATTTACATTGTGAAAGAAATAGAGATAGCAGTGTGAAAGTCTTGGTAAATTTTGAAAGAAATTGTCCTGTTTCCAATTTAACTAAATTGGTATAATATTGCATTTAACCAAACAAATAGTTTCATGGCTCCCAACATTTCCTAGCAGAGAAGAACTCATTCTAAAACTCAATGGCTTAATCGGGTAAAACGTCAAAAACAAAATAAGTATCGGCTGTTTTTATAATATTATCAAGAAACAGTGCCTAAGATCAGACGATTCTTCGCGAGACATGTTGGATTATAACTTGAGAAACTCGAATATTATTAAATATCAATGGAGAACCTCTTTGTTTTAAAAACAAACTCCTACATGTAAAATATTATCTAATCAATGCACGATCTGCTTCTAAGCTCCATAAGCAGAAATTATTCTTCAATAGAAAGCCTCCTCTCGAACGAAGAAATTTCATTTCTGATCAATTGGAACTATAGACATTCATACCAAATAAATTTTGTTCCAAAGCCGGCTTGACTTGTCAAATTAATATGCCCATTCTTTATACCTCAAGTGATAGACCATTTTATGTTAACATTTTTGTTAAATGTGCCGAAATTCCATTTTGCATTATGTATTATCACTATGTGCTCTTAAAACAAGTAATAGAAACAAGTTATAAGAAGAAATCCTTGTTAAATTCAACAAATAATTCATTTCCCTAGAATACAAAATAAAAATGTGGAAATGTAAAAGAAATTAGGATGCAAATTAAATCCCGAATAATCCTAGAATGAAAGAAACAAGTCCTAATTAATAAAGTTTGTAGAAACCTTTTCCAGATTAAGTTGTTTAAGTGTTTAACGCCATTTTGCGGCACACGACAGGCTATACATGGCGGCCAGTATTAATGGTGGAGGAAGAATCAAGAAAACCGACGCAGACAGAGGTGAGATGGCAGTGATCCGTAACGGAGAGCGCTTTAGACCACTCGGCCACTCTACAGATCCAATGCTGGAAGTGATGACGCGCCTGTAGTAGCCAGTATAGTGGTGATGTGCCAATAGTCATTTATTGGATCACAATATTACAATCAAAGAAGATTTCCTGATTGGAAATTTCAGTATGAAGAATGTTACTTTGTATCTTCAAGAAATATCACTTGAATTAAATAATTTCAATAAATTCCACCCCAAATGACACACTGGACACAACAATAATACCATCAATTATTATATGATCTTATAATTCGAATAATTAACGTCTAGATAAACATGATTAAATAATTCTCTACCTGACTTCAGCTGACAATTAGCATTTTCTACAGAAATAATTCTTACTAGAATTTTTCCTTTTGAAAGTATATAATGTTTATTTTTAAAAAAATAATCCAAGAGATGATTAGAAAGTCAATTAATAAAATTATAATTTAAAGTACCGCTGACAATTCATGGAGTCATTCCAAGGTTATACACTCAGGCTAAGATAATCAGTGATTACACTCAAGTGAAAAACGAACTTGATTGTTAAAACAAATACTAACAACAAAAACAACAATGCGAATTAAATATGCATATGAATAGACATTTTTAACGATTCGGAAACTTTTTATTATAGAATGTATAACTTAAACGTAAATATTTTAACGATGATTAGTTTACTGATTCAATCAATTAATGCTTCATTTTTCAGGCTAATTGTCCAATTTTCTACGCCAATTATTATGTAACGGGAATGAAGAGGGCTGTTCTTGACTTTGCACATGAACACTACAACCAAACTATCGTTTGCAATCCGTTGATACTCATCGTTGATCCGATGAGTTTCCTCTCACTTAGTCTCACATTTGAATCTCGTGACTAGACCGTTGCGTTTGAAACACTATTTCCTAAATGATTTCGTTAAAATGTGCTTCCAAAATATAATCAGGTGGAGAATTAATGCGACATTTCAAATATTTGAATGGTGGAGAAAAAGCAACAAGGAACTAACTATTCAATGATGGGGTGATAATTAAATAAACACATATTGACAGAATTGGTATCAAATGTAAACTTAAGTTCCTTGCAAGACCAATAATCGTATACACTGCATTTTCATGTGCCCTGTCAAGCACGTAGGAATCTGAAAGCTGCATTTACGATGGTAGCTATTTGCCATTTGATAGCGTTGGGTCGCTTCATGGATTTTCTCAGAACTTTGTAAGAGTTGATCAATATCCGATCCGGCCTCAGACAGTAAGCCAGAATTTTAAGAGCAGGGTCCGTAAATTGAAGATCTTCATGTTCGATGAAACAACTCATGTTGTCTAAGAGCAGCCTGATTGTGGGACGTCTTGTTCTGCCGGTAATGACAGAAGAGTAAAAGGAAATGGTGGTATAATTTTCGGCCAATCCTCGCCATGTTCTCCAGATAACTTTTGTTTGCATCGCCCTGATTTAAACATGTAGTACAAAACATCTCTGGGATTAGTGCTTTACGAATGAATTTGATTTATGACAGTTCATAAAATACTGAACAGGAAACACAGTGGCTTATTGATTGTGATAGTGTTTGGTTTTCCTGTAGTTGGGCTCGAAGTTCTTCTGAAGATAGTTGGTATAGATATTCTATGTTTAGGTGTATTAGGTGTATTTTGCATTTAAACCTTTGACTACATCCTCTGACATGTCAAGATTGTCATGAATCAAAAACACGCCGCCAGTTTTAGTTTTCTGTATGCAACATCACACGAGGATATGCAAAGAGAAGCTCTTGGGCCATGTCCAGACCACTCTGGTCAGAGGATTCCCAAGAAACACTTATAGATGCCAGTTTTGAACCTATAATGGAACAATGATATTTCCATAATATGGCTTTTAGTTCAAGCCTTAGTTCCTGACAGGAAATCAATCAACTAACGGGGCACTTCAATCAAGCACGTACTAATCAACATCTGTTAATGAATTGACATGTCCAGAACAACTCCACGATCCGGATTTTCTATTACAAGTTCCATAAGAGGAGACTGGAAGCACGTACTAATCAACATCTGTTAATGAATTGACATGTCCAGAAGAACTTCGCGATCCGGATTTTCTATTACAAGTTCCATAAGAGGAGACTGGCAAGTCCTCATCGATATCTACCCAATGGTGTCACAGGATATTCGGCCTTCCTGAACAGCAGATTGCTTCGAACACCGAATAACCGACCTTAAACACTGCCGCACGCTTTACATTGGAACATGCTTTCATGTGGAATAACGAAAGATCTTAGCTTCGGTCCATTTATACAAGTCTCGAGGGCATTTCTACATATAGCCCCCAAATGAAGTTGATGCTACCATCCAAGGAGTAGAAAGGTGCATCTCTGATCTGAAATCATGGATGACATGTAACAAACTGCAGATGAATGATATAAAACTGAAGCCATTCTGATCACAACACAAAGACGTTCTCATTCACATCCTTTACCTCAAACAATAAATACCAGCAACATCAACATTAAATTCACACATTCACACATAAATTTACGAAACTTCGGTGTTACTCTAGACAGTACTCTCACATTGCACCAAACTGTCATTAACATAACCAAGGCTCCATATCTTCAAGTGCGACGCATCAGCTCCAATCGCAAAATCCTTCAGTTGATGCCACTAAAACGCTTGTGTATTCATTAGAACTTTCAAGACTGGACTATTGTAACTCAATTTTGTCTGGTTTGTCTCAATATATATATATATTCCAGAAACTTTACAAACTTCCAAACATAGCCGCTCGGATCATTTTTAGAGTACCACGACCAGAGCACACCTCACCACTGCAGCGTTGTGTCGTTTATTCAGTTTCATGGACTTGCAGAGAACTTTGAAAGATTAATCATTCTCCCTTCCTGCCTCAGACAGTTAGCCAAAAGGCGGTGATAATGAATACACACAATTACGACGAAAATATTGTACTAAATGTATAGTTGTATCATTTATCTATACAGATTGACCGTCACGAGGTTAGAGATTATAGTAAATATTCGTTATTCGGCGACTTTGAGATGGTGTATTGATATTCAGAACGTTTCAGTTTACAATTTGTCAACTTCCCTGAGCCTGATATACAGACATTTAAAAAAATATCGAGAAAATATTACAGATCCATTATGAAACTTCACAGATTCCTGAAAAATCCATATACCAAGTGCCAACACAATCAGAGAATGATTATTAAAGAATGATATATTATCGACAAAATATTACAGATCCATTATAAAACTTCACGGATTCCTGAAAAATCCATATACCAAGTGCCAACACAATCTGGAGACTGGTAGGAAACTTCAAAGTCCTCTCACCTCGAGCCAGATTTTGAACTTTTGCAGTGTAATCCATAATGCTATGGAAAAAAGGATAATTATTTGCAATCTCAAACACATGACTTTGTCATTATTGGAAGTGAATACAGTCATTATTGTTAATAATAACGCTAATCAAAATTTAGCATTAACTGAACCAACAGTAACACAGCACAAGTTCCCTTATTTAATGATGTATAGTTCTGGTTATTGGCTGGAAAAAGGCTCCAAAATCACTGGGATCTTTCCCATGTAAAGCAATTCTGAAATTGCCTACTGTAATTTGCATTAGTGATTTATATAAATAGCACATCCTATACCAGCCCAATGTAAGTAAATATGCATACATTTATGTTTTGCTAATGTTGTAACTTTCACCATGGCAAGTAATTCATAATATCATAATCAAAACACAAAGAAGTATTTCTTTTGTTCATCTCACTTGTGATTGTGTTTTATTATTTATGACGTGCAAACAATTTCAAATTATTTCAGTTATAGTTTTTACTGTTTTGCATTACTCAGCACAATAAAACACATCTCTTCATATTAATTTTAGTTTGAATGGTCAAGTGCATTTTTATTATTTTTAAAAATATTTCAGAATTCTGAGTGGTCAAGTCATATGAAAATTTCTCAAACTACAACCAAATATGACTTGTCAAGGAATGTTTGAGTAGCGTGCATTTTGAGTATTGGTGCTGATCCTATAGAAAGTTAATAAATCAAAATTTATCTAAAACAACAACCTTGTAAATTATTCACATTGTGATCAAACTGTGCTCCATTCAGTTAATGCTATACATTACAAGCATGATATGGATTTATCAAGCCTGCTTGTGTATAGGATTTTAACAGTCTACTGAATATATCAGTAATAAATCATTGTCACAGTGAACAGCTACAATATTAAGATCAGAGTAACATCAACTGTTAATTAAAATACATTGATGTCTCTCAGAGCTCTCTGTTTAAGTTTATTTTACCTGGTCTGATGTTCTTTCTATAAAGAAGTTGTAAGTTTGGGTCTTTTTGAATTTGAAGCCATTTAAGGGTGGATCAACCTAATTTTGACAAAACTTGGAAAAGAATGATTATTAAAGAATGATACCTGAC
Source organism: Unio pictorum (assembly GCA_030141615.1). Classification (NCBI taxonomy): domain Eukaryota; kingdom Metazoa; phylum Mollusca; class Bivalvia; order Unionida; family Unionidae; genus Unio; species Unio pictorum. The sequence continues at coordinate 2,297,975 of JARLTB010000289.1, forward strand.
CGATCTGACTGGAAATGGAAATGGAGTTTTTGCAACTTCGGCAATTATTTATAGAAAAATGTCTGATGACGAATACAGAACTAAATCATGCTCTCACATTGTCAAATGTACTAATTGGCTGAACATTACAAAGACGTCCATTGACTGAATGCTCATCGACATAAATTCTTTCTCCAACAAAGACCTAAACAGGTGTGTGTGTGTGTGTGTGTGTGTGTGTGTGTGTGTGTGTGTGTGTGTGTACATACTGTTTAGAAGTCTTGCTTGGCTATGAAAAGAGACTGGTTTAGCCCAATGCAAGCATCAGATCACTAACAGTAGCATTGATATAAAACACTGACATGTTGTCAGATCATTCAAGGTAAAGGTCAGCTGGGTTGATTGTGTCCAAGTTGTGAGATGACTCCATCATATTAAGGGTCAACAGCGCTAGATGTGTCTGTGTTATCCGATGATTCTAAGGGTCAACTTATTCATATCAAGAGTTAATTGGGTTAGTCCTGTATATGTTGTTAGTTGACACTTAGCATGTGTCACCTGGGTTTCCTGTTCCCATCTTATTCGATGACTACAACTAAAAGCAAACTGAGTTAGCTATGTACATCTTGTCGGATAATTCAAAGTAAGTCTAAACTGGTTTGCTTTGTCCATGGTTCTACACATAGACAAGTGAGTGCATCTCAGAATATATATGGAAAACCTTGCGGTGCATAATTTGATTTTAACAAGCTATAGATACGTTTTCAGGACTTTAATTGCATGCATTTGGTGTGTTTTTGTATTCCATATTTTCTATTCATGAACCAGATAAAGCATACATCAAGTGTGCGATGCACTGATCTAAACTCTTTCACTTTAAGAGAACAGATCTAGATAATATATTTACACAATTGCTACTGTAAGAAATGTTTTAAAAATAGAATTTATAACATGTCCAGGTCTCTCCCTGATCTTTGAATGTACAATCAACATACATGTGATCAGCAGTTCATCCATTGTTAAATTTAACTAAATTTGGAAAGAAACAAAATAACATCAACATAACAGATCAAGCAACATTAATATGGAAACAAAACATTCCCATCACAAAGATAAATTGTATTTGTATGAGATTAGGAGATTTATGTTTTCCAAGAATACAATTTTGACAATATTAAATAATACACATAAACACGTACTCACTAGCTGGAAGAAGATACAGCTATTAAATTATCAGCATTTAATCCACATGTCTCTAACTAAAATTTGATAAAAGTATCAAGAACTATTTCCTAATTTTAAACCTCTTTCACCTCTACCTCTACAACCATCTTACCATGTCACAGAAAAATTTATGGCTATCATGGCTTTATGACAGAGAATGTAATGTTTACAAATGCCAACTGACCGAGGTTTCAGTTCAAGTTTACTGTTTCAATTTAGCTCTCTAAGAGATGCAAATTCTAGGCGTGAACTTTGTGTAAAAGCTGGTGCAAAGCGAGCATATTTGTCGATTTCTGTGAAATTAATCAATCATGCGCCTGATAATGGAAACAAAAGTAATACCATAAGACTTTTACGTTTGAAGAATTGGGAATAATGTACATCAAACACTATTAGTAATTCGACTGTTGTGGGAACCCCAACGACTGGTAAACACTTAGACGTTTTCACAACTTGATATAGTATTACAAAGGTATAAATTCCAAATTTAAAAAATAAATTCCCATACATGAGTCAGTAAAATTCAATGTTTTTTTAATCTGATTGATTGAAACAAGATTTACAGATAACAAAACTTACAAATGCATTAATTAGTACTACTATGGGATTTAGAAATGGAGAGATTGACATTCAAGGTCAGATGAATATTAACAATAGTATACACACAACGATGTTAAGCACTTATAATAAAAGAAATGGAAATAAGTAATACAGTACAAAATAAATACTGAAAGAATACTGAAAAATGTGTGTCCATTCTGCTATGTATTCTAAGAAGTAATGTGGACTGGCTCATAGAATCACACTGGTATATACGTATATGTAAACAAAACTTGAAAACAATTTAATGGAATTCAATCAGTTACGAGATTGTTAGGGCAATATGATAATAGTATTGTGTTGATTGTACATGAACAATCTCTAAAGCGATTCCACAATGAAAATCAATATGAATTATAAATGTTAATCATATAAGCTCTTGTCAGGAAGATTCTTTGTGCAGCTAATGCCACTAAAATCTGTGAAGATTATAATAAATAATCTTTTCTAATTGTATCATAAATGCAAATTAAGGCGCATGCCTGCTCAGATTGGACGAGATCATTTTCTGCATTTAACTGCAGACTTTGCAAGTTATCCCTTCAGTAAATAAAACAAAATACATAGCTTTGGGGATACGATTTTGTTTTAAAAATATTACAAATGTCATCCAAGCTCTCACCCAGCATTATCTAAATGAGGTTGAAAATGATGTTTATTACCGGCTTATCGACCTTACGAACTGAAACGCTTGATAAGGATGCGCCGGAAACTTCAAACAAACTTTGCAACAAGTACGTTTTAAGGAGCATTCTCTGTATCACTACCACTTCCAGACTTTGACCATTAGTCTTAGTACCAAATATATATAGCTGTAAGTTGTATATCACCTTTTTTGTTCTGGAGAGGAGTGCTCATTACCTCTATAGACCCTTACACGTGCTCAGTAAAGTATACTAGATCAGATGGTGCAATGAAATAATTCAAATTTATTCAAGAGGATCTGTTTGCAAAATCTGATATTAAATCAGCCTTGCGTATTTTATTTGTCTACTGTGGGAACTTTAAGCTAATTGGCTTCATAATTGATAGCAAATACTATTTTAGTACACGTCTAAGTATGGGTGGATTGTAATGGATGTATGCTGTTGTAACCGCTTTGCAATATTAATCATTGACCAGTAGAACAACGATGTGAAATTAATAAACTTTAGCCTTTGCTTAATGACGTTTTCTTCGGGATCAAAGCTACAATCGTACAATGTCTACATGCCACGAGTCCATACCTGAATTTATCATGCGATTTGTGTGTTTCCTAGGCAACCAAAATAAACAAATACCCGCTTCCCAAATAAATCAGATGCTGCTATTTCTCGTTTTCATTGGGACAGATTGAGGCTGCTAGCATACCTCCAACAAAGATCCCAGACAAAGTTATATCATATCTTACCCTAAAAGACTCTCATCTTTCGACAAGCTCTTTGTCAAAAAACGTTACCAAATATACTTGATTGTTTTAGATTGTTCCATTCCGTTTCTGCAATTGAAGTAAAGATGGCATTCAATTTATAGCCTAACCTTGGGAAAGTTTCCAGCCTCAACGGATGGCACTTAACAAGACTGATATTACTTATCAAGAAACCACATATTCTTGGGCTGACAAAGCCATTTGGTTATAGTAAAACTCCAGGGACTAAAACATATTGTTAAAATGAAAATTGTTTGTACCCCACTACTTCTTGCACTCTTAAACAAGACTACGTTAGCTTTAGGCTTATATGAATATGTACTATTTGCAACAGCTATTATTTTGTCCTTCATTGAACTTCTTAGAGTAAATTAAATTACACACCAGTCTCGTGAAACATGTCCGCCTTCTTCTTTGTGTTGATGCTTCGATGCATTTTAGTGTGGGTCAAAACTAGTATACATAGAACTGGAACCTCCGAGACCATAAAGGTATACACACATATCATATTTTTACAAGCAGTGAGCACTATTTCACCTCGTTCAGCTGTTTTATAGCAACACCATTTTAAAATACGCTCTTGATTTACACGAATATATGTATTCATTTTCTAATGGTATGTTTCTAGAACACATATTAATATAACCATTCAATGAACCTAAACTAGTACACCATTTTCTGCTTCCTATTATTATGTTCAGTATGCCGAAAGTCCATTTCGCACTATATATTTCGAATATATGGTCTTAAAACAAGTAATACAAAAGAAACAGACTTTGTAAAATTCAACAAATTATGTAATTCCCTAGAATACAAAATCAAAATATTAAAATCTAAACAAGGAAAGTATGGTATTGTAAATAATCAAATAACCCTAGTCTGACACAAGTTTTAATGATTAAATTTCTGAATAAACCTTAAAGGAAATCCAGATAGAAGTGCCGATGTGCCAGTATCACCCGTATAGTGGTGATGTGCTAACGGTCTTTTGTTGAATCATAATAATATATACAATTCAAAAAAAAATATTCCTGTTTAAAGTTTCATAATCAAAAAATTTTAATTTGAGCATTTTGTACGTCAGAGCAGAATTACTTAAACAATTTAACTTTGTACAAAAGATCATCCAAAATGAAATACAATACAAATTAATAATACAATGAATCCTGCTATTAACTTAAAATACGAATAAATAATTTCTAGAAAACCATGATTATGCATTCCTCTACACGTTGTTCCCCAAACAAAACTTAATGATTAATTTAATTAATTTTTGATTTTTTAAATTTAAAAACCTAATAAACAAAGCAAATTAAATATACATTTGAATTAGCATTATTAACAATTATGAACATTTTGAAATAAACAATGCATAACTTAAAAGTTAATACTATAAAGTTTATGATTTTACTGACTAACTTAACAAAAGCAGAAACAATAAATGAATTCTTAATTTCTCATGCCAATTTCCCAGATTGCTACTTTAATTAATATGAAACAGGAGTCAAGGTGATGAGTCTTAGTTTTTTATACATGAATATAACGACTAAATATTGTGTGCAATACGTCGTAGCTATAATAACAAAAATTATATTTTTTAATGTAAATCGTAACATCGAATATCTCGTCTCGCGAAAACGGTTTGTAATCTCTAATATTTCTTCATTTTTATGTTGGTTAGCATGTAGTTCTTCGATTTAATAAATGGATGAATCATATATGTGTGAATCCCACGAATATATAATGTGAGAAGAAGTGAAAATATCCTTAATATTTCTTGTCAAAATGATTTAATCTATCCGCAATCCGCTCAATAAATTTGAACTAAATGGATATTTCTAAGATGTATTATAGCATAATTATATTTACCGCAATTACGTATAATTTAATGCAATTTCGTAAAATAACTATGTTTTATTTAATATCTGCCGTTGTTAAGGTTACAGTTAGTTCATTGGGATGACTCTTGTTTAAATGCTTCAGAGATAAAAGTTTGAATATAAAATAATTTTCATTACACTCTGTGTGTTTGTACATTGTTACCTTCCCAGAATTTAAACTTTCAGCTTTCTCTGATTTATAAGGATATGTGAAATAAAACTGCGCGTGTTATGCATAAATAAAGTAAATGTATTTTAAATGCAAACATAAGGTCAAAATTTAATACTAATTTTCTACCAGAGACTTGAGCCTCATTTTGGAAATTTGAGATCGTGCGAGATAATGCGAAAACATTATTTACAAGTAGAGTGCAAAAGACCTATTAATGCATATTTTCAAAGTATTCAGTTCATTTGCGGAAAGACACTAGTTTCCTTCGATTCACGAAAACCTGAGTGATAAACAAAATATGCTTTCTACTGGTCCCACATTTTGAATCACTTGATTATACCTTTGCATTTGAAGCATAATTTCATAAATAATTTCATTAAAATGTACAAGCAAAATACGATACAGTCGAACATGAATGTTACAGTTTGAGGTCATTATATTATAAGTCACAGAAATCAAATCAACTTTCCTTTCTTTCCATTTAAGCTGCTAGAATGACAAATAATTATGTACACTGCATTTTCTTCATCATTGTCCACCACTTAGGAATCTGAAAGCAGCATTAATGAAAGTTGATATGTTCCATTTGGCAGCGTTGTGTCGATTATTCACTTTCATGGACTTGCACAGAACTTTGTAAGCATTTATCATTCTCCTCTCCTTCATCAGACAGTAAGCCAGAAGGTTGAGAGCGGTGTCCTTAAATTCAAGATACTCGTGCTGGATGATATAAATCATGTTGTCTAGAGCCGCTTGCTTGTGTGACGTCTTGTTTTGCCGAGAATGACATAAGAATTCAAGAAAATGGCGATACAAGTTTGGGTCAATCCTGGCCATGTTATGTAGGTAACTTTCATCTGGATCGTCATGATCATAACTGGTACTACGAAACATCTCTGGGATTAGTGCTTTAGGAATGCATTTCATTTCTGACGGTTCATAAACAATAGAAAAGGCAGTGCAATGACTTATTATTTGTGATACTGTTAGGTTTTCATTTAATTTGGCTTGAAGTGTTTGTTTAGATAATAGCAATGGGCATACTATGTTGTAGGTATAATTAACACGTATTTCATTGAGTACGTACTCACACATGTCAAGATTGTCTATAACCAAATAAAATGCAGCTAGTTTTAGTTTTCCACATGTTACATCAGAAGAGGATCCCAAAAGGAAAAGCTCATGTGCCATATCCAGACCACGCTGGTCAGAGGATTCCGAAGAAAGGCTTATAGCTGCCAGTTTTGAACCAATAATGGAACAATAAAATTTCCCCAATAAGGTTTCCATTTCCAGTGCTAGTTCCTGAGATAAAAGCAACCTCTCGAGTGCACTGGGCTCGTAAATCAAGCAATGTACAGTATATAACTGATAAGAAACTGATACGAGCAGAACTGATCCGACATCCGGACTTGCTAACTCAAGTTCCATAAGAGGAAACTGACAAGTCCTCACCAGTTTCTGTCCAATGTTGTCACACGACATTTTGGTCAGATATCTACCCTCCTGACTAAGCAGATTGCTAAGAACACTGAGTAACCGATCTTGTACATGGCCGTACACTTTACATTCAAACATGTTTTCATCGGGAATGAAGTAATTTGGGCAGGTCCCAGTTTCAGTCCATTTATGCAACAGTCTCAAGCACACTTCCACACATAGCAGCAGATTATCCGGTTGCCACATGGTTGTCGGTGTGTTTTCCAGCAGGTAAAATATACATGTCTTGCAATGATAGCTGCTCAACACATCATTACCTACAACTGGCTTTATAAAGCTTTTGTTTATCATTTTCAGTAGAATATAACACTTGTATTGTGTTGAGTTCAACAGCCAGACAAGAAGCTTCTCCCCAAATGAAATAGATAATCGCCATTCCAGATGTTTTTCTAGGCTATGTTTATGACCCACGGGAACCAGAAACGCACCAGTCTGCTGAATGAGGTCAATAGTTCTTTGTGACGGCCAGTTGTGGCGTCTGTTCCTTGTTAACCAAGCTGATGCCTTGTACGGCCAAGTATGGATTCGCGCTGCACAAACAAGGTCCACTGATACACCTCCAAGAATAAAGTCTGTATTAGCAGGACCATGATGCTCATCAGCATGGTTAAATTTGAAGCATTCATTGCATAATACAGATCGACCGTATCTATCTACTTTCACCACATCATTGCATTTGTTATATATAGGCAGTGGTAGATAGCGGTGTACTGCCTGTAACTTTACATATCCTGGCGGTGTGTTCTCTTCACTCACTACAAGCAAATGGCGAACTCCTGGAACCCAGCTCTCAAGATTCTGTAGAACTGTTAAGCTCAGAGGTAAAATGAAATCAATGTCAGATTGTAATCCAGGCGTCGTAGTTGCCTCCGCCTGACTCCCTAAGTAGCGTGGACGATTAAATATAACAGACCGCATCTTCTGCGTTTGTATCCACATATTTATCTTCCGCCACCGAATATCTTTCCCCAATCCCACTGTATCCAGAACTCCATTTAGCCTCCGGGACACCTCTTTGTAGTATTCAGGGATGTTCAGAGTCATTTTTCAAGGTGCATTCTGTAAATAACTTAAACGAAAGTATGTTCATTAAAATCAAATTAATATTTCGCCAAACTTGTCTAAATTGTAGATGATTCAGTTAATTTTAAGAAATATATATCAAAAGTATTGAATATGTAGTTGCTTTTTAAACTGTTGTTACAAATAATGAAATCTATTCGGTCTCGTTTATCTGAATATCTGCTCCAGAAACTTCAGAAAGTTCATAACTCAGCTGCTCGGATCATCCTTTGAGTACCACGATAATAGCAAACCTCCCCGTTGCTCTGTACCCTTCATTGGCTATCCATTCGATCCAGAATCAAACACAAAATTTGTTCGCTGAGCTACAACATACCTATCTGGCCTCATCCATGTGTATACACCAGCAAGATAATTACGCTCCTATTCCGATAATCGTGTACTCATTATTCCCACTATGAAAACGAAATCGTATGGAAAACGTTCTGTTGAATACAAGGGCCAGCAATGTGGAAAGAATTTCTTAGACACAAAGACACAGTGATCCCTTTCAAGAAAGCTCTTCAAATTCAACTTGTAAAGACATAATATTTCCTAACTTAAATATTTCAGCATGTTATTTGCGTGTATAACGTACAGTTATTAATTGCTATGTGCACAGTGTGTATCACTGCAGCGAGTGTACACATATAAGCCCAGAAATCATAGAAAAGAAAAACAAATCCAGTGGCTGTGAATACAGTGATAGAGCTTACAGTACGTACTTATAGTGTGTCATTGTGTCGGTTGCTGATGACGAAGAAGTTAAGGGAGCAATTATTGCTTCAGGACGACCACGAAGAAATGCGGCAACACAGAATTTGATGGCGTTTACATATACTGAGATTCCGGAGTATGTATTGGAACTTAACCTTGAGCACATGCAACCACCCAAAGAATCAAAGCAAAAACCTAGTGCAAAGAAGAATGAAAGAGAATTGAAGTTAAGACAGAAGGAGTCTGACATGGAAAGAGAAAAAATAAGATTAGAAATGAAACTTTTGGAAATTGAGTTAGAAAGAGTAAAACGTCAAGAAAAAGCAACGGAAAAAACATCTTCAATGCCATTTAAAGCTACAGGCATAATAACATGAACGAGGAGAAAATATTGTGACTCTCCGAGCAGAATTTGAATCGATTGCAAAACATGCTAAGCGGTCTGACGAGTTGAAGATAATACAGCTAAGAACTCTTTTGAGAGGTGAGGCTAGAGTTGTTGCAACTCAAAGCTTGTGGCGATTACCTGGAACTCTTGAAAGAACTGATTGATCTCTTTGGAATGAGACCGCATGAACATATAACTGCGTTGGAGCGCATGAAGAAAGAAAGCACCGAGACGTATCGCGGTCTGATAACCAGGATTGATCACCACCTAAAGCGTTTATCGGATGATCGTGACCCAGTCTTCGTGAGGTATTTCTCCTGCAAGCCTTTCCACAAGATCAAGCACAGTGGATTGGGAGTAACAATGACTCTACTCCAGTTGTCGAGGCTGCGGAAAATTACACCAATTACACCAATGTACAACAGCAATGGCAGAACAAATAAATTTCGTCCGATTATAAATGGGAATAGTAAGAAGACAAATATTCAGAACTTACAGCAGCAAGCGAAACTAACATCGTCGAATAACTAGTCCAGACATAAGAATAGGCAGTGTTATCGATGCAAGCAAGGACGATATATTGCAAGGTATTGTCCTACAGATGACATGAAACATCATGGCAACCCAGCAACTTGTTTTGTTAAGCCAACAATTGGTGAAAGGCTTATTTTGGAAACAGGATGTATAAATTGGCGCGAGATCATGTTTGTGAAGGACACTGGCTCTGATATGACATTGATAAGAAAATATCTCATTGACGAGAGTGACAAGCTGGAGGGGCACAAAGTCACGATATACACAGCAGTAGGTCAGCCATTTACCGCACAGTTGGCTGTGGTAAATATCGACACTACATATTATAAGGGACCAGCGCAACTGTGTCCTGTTTTATATTTAGCCGCTGAAGCACTTTCATGGATGCATATTCTTAGTAGGAAAGGGTCATGTGTTGTTACAAGGTCGATGAAAAAGGACTCGACGATGAGAGGACTGTGAAAAATACTGACCAATGTGAGGATGCGGGTAAGAATGATGTTGCCAACAACAGCATCGACAACAGATACTGATCAGCGTGATGACACTAAAGTTGACAAACTTTCAGCAATGAAAGCGGACCTGTTGTCAAAAATTCAGATTGCGGATATTTTACTGCAAATTATTAGAGAGAAGTCCTATGCTGCTCGTGAAGTGGCTGAGGAGGAGTCAATGTCATTCTTCTGGGAGAATGATATTTTGCGACGGAAATGGCAATCTGGTGATGGTTCGCGTGGAGGGGAGAAATTGTTGTACCAGCAAGATTACGAAAAATGATAATGGAGCTGGCACACGATCGACCCCTTGCAGCTCACTTGGGTTTGGAAAAAAACAAAGGAGAGGATTCTCCAATCGTTCTTTTGGCCTGGAATGGTTTCCGATGTAAAGAGCTATTGTACATAGTGTCATGAATGACAGATGACAGCAAAACGGATTGCACGTGGGAAAGCACCAATGGTTTGCCCACCAGTGATAACAGAACCGTTCTGCAGATTAGAATTTCCTGCTACTGTATGGAACTAGGAATAAGCGTACGTAAGACAAAATCACGTGTCACATCAGGCAATTTCACAAATTGCGTTTGACGTCAGTCTATCCTTTAACGTCTGAAATGCTCGTTCACATGCGTCTGTCCATACTAATTTCGTCGGAACTTCTTTCCAAGTCGAGTCAGTCAATGGGCTTGCAATAGTGCTGAAGTTAGCAACATATCGTCAATAATACCCTGCAAATCCCAAGAAAGATCGAACTTCCGTCTTAGTGGTCGGTCGTACTGCGGCCATATGTTTCTTGACCTTTGAACTATCTGGGGCCAACGTTTCTTCGCTAAGGGTATGACCTAGGTAGGTTAGTTTCCTAAACCCTATATGGCACTTAGATGTTCGTGTTGTCAGTCCAGTTTGTCGAAGTCGCTCTTAAACGTTTTTCAGTAAAATGATATGTTCGTCCCATGCAGCTGTCGCTAAGAGTAAATCGTCCATGAAGTTCGAAACTCCAGTCCCCCTTAAAGGTTCAAGTAATTTACGCATTATACGTGTGAAGACGCTCGGCGCATTCTGGACCCCGAATAACATGACTACCCACTCGTAGGTCCCATATGGAGTTGCGAAGGCAAGTTTTGCTCTGTCTTCACGTCGAACTGGAATTTGCCAGTATCCCTTGGACAGATCGATTTTTGAAAAATATTTCGCATTGGTCACTCCGGCAAAAATGGACTCGTCGTCAGGTAAACGCTCTACCTGGAATTCCGTGATCCTGTTAAGTTTTAAGTGCCACTCGCTAACACTTGTCGCATGACAACAAAAAAACCTCCGAACATCCCCATGCACACCTGGCCAGTAGAACTTCTTCACCAACCTATATCTGGTCTTCGCCACGCCCATGTGGTTTCCAGGAAGGCCCTCATGTGCCAGCCTAAGTACTTCTTCTCGCTTCGCTACGGGCACCAAAACTTGCTTGAACGTATCGGTCCCTTTCTTGGCGTACCGATACAAAATTTTGCATACCTGCGTACCTTGTTGAGAGACAAATCTTCCTTTTGAAGTTTCCCCAACTTACCAGGTAGCAAATTGTCTATGAGTGAAGTCATGGGTCTTAGCGCCTTTGACCCTGACCTTCGCTTTATAGCCCTCGTCTCAACTGACCCGACATGTACAGGGGTACACGTCAAAGGGTTAGGTTGGGGCAACACATACCTACACCCTAATATTTCGTCATGAGACAGTCCCGACAAACACGCTGCTTGAATTCGTCCCTTTACCTACGGCGAATCAAGGTCAATGCTAACGACCGGAAGCGAATCCTTCGTCCGGTTAGCAACTAGACATCAACTGCCTCACCTGTGTAATCTCAAGGCTTGACACACCTACTATCTACCAAGGCCGGATAACTGCAGCCGGTATCATACAGTACGGTCGCCTTCTCACCGTTAAACATAGCTATCGCTGTATTAGTCAACTCCACTGTTTCTCGCTTCTTAACAGTATTCGGAGTGACCAAATTTATCGTGGTCGGACGATACTTTATACAGTCCTTAACGACATTATATGAATGTGTACTTAAATTAAATTTTAAAATCAACAGACATAAAAATCGAAGATCTAAAAATTTTTGATAATATAATTATTAAATATTTATCGGGGTTTAAAACGCACTACATAAACAAGGGCACATTATATAATGACAGAAAGAGGGTGGAGGCCAAGCCCTCCCAAACCCCGTCCTTATAAAATACACCAACATTCTAAACAGATTTAAGAAAATTAAAGCAGAGCCAAAAATACCTTATCATGTTCTATACATATATTATTTCGGATTCTCCATGAAGCAGAGAAATGACATATATAAAAACAATAGGTTATCGAAACTACTAGAAGACCCATGAAAATTAAGATCAATAAAAGAATTGCTAAATAAATATAGGGACAATAAAAAAACTCTGGGAAAACAGCACACAAATGGCTTACAGATAATACAATAAATAGGATAAAAAACACAGTCGAACATGAACACATAAACATCACTTAGTGCCTGGTGAAACTAGGTCAAGTTAGGGTCATTAAAAATACAAAGCCTCTGCTTCAAATAAATGCATGATGCGTGGTTGACAGGAGAGGTTGCAGTGAGACGGCATGTGATCTGAGTATCGCCCAAAATGTCCACTGTGTAAATATTCACACCTTCCAAAAATATATATATATATCATGGTTGAATATGATAAGAATATAAAGAAAAGTGTTGACATAACACTAAAAATAAGAATAACTCAATAATACAAACATAAAACATTCTATATTTAGACGGAAACTTTAGCAAGATGTTAGTATACAACATCACAGAGTTTATATTGGAAACTATGAGGCCAAATCATAATTATTTGAACACATAACTAGGGTAGTAACGCAAGGGGGGGGGGGGGGGACAGGGATCCTCAAGTGTAAAGTACGAGATGAGGAAGTCAATGGGCTAAATCAAATGGCGCTACGCGAAGTGGGTAGGGCCGTGAAAGAGTCGGGGGAAAAAATCCACTCAGAGGAACATGATGTAGACAACACACTAATACAATAAGTATAGAGTAGCATAGGAGTTTTGAATTGTTTTCACAATACGCATGCCCTGAAAGAAAACAAGGTAAAAGTCGCTGGTGAGTACTATTCAAAACCATGCAATCTTGCATTAAGAGCCTAAATATAAATAAGTAGAGACCACCAAACTCGAGGCGGTAAATGTACAATCTAAATTTATAAATTTTTATTTGTTTGTTTTTATGGTTTAACGCCATTTTTCAGCACAAGATAGGCTATACATGGCGACCAGTATTAACGGTGGAGGAAGAACCCGGAAAACCCCGGAAAGAACCGCCGACCCATGAGAAGCTACTGCCAAGCATTCTCACATACCCACATTGGCCGAATCCTAGACTCGAACCCACGCAGGCAGAGGTGAGATGGCAGTGATCCGTAACGGACAGCGCTTTAGACCACTCGGCCACTCGGGGCCCCTTTAATAAATGTACGGACCCGTCTCGAACACAGTCGTTCTCAAAAGAAATAAATATAAAAATGACAAAGATCGACACAAAATTAATAGCCATTAAAAACAATAAGTTTTTTAATTTTTTGGTAAAATTTGTTTTTAAAAACTAAGACTTAGTACACCGCACATTGCCAGAAATTCAAAATTCAAAATAAAAAGTAAATGTATTAAATGAGAAAACAAGTGATGATCTGCCTATAGGTTCAGATCACTAAATAGGACAACTGGGACAATTTGACACAAAAGAGGCTCTCCTTACACAGAAACCATGTATATATAAATGTACATAGCACACATACATATAGCACAACACAAATAGCAAACACAGGATACAGGGGACCCCTAGCCAGGGTCAACTACAATAATGAAGAATGAGATTCCAAGAGAGGTGATTAAAACCTACTTTTGGAAAAACATCCCAATAGAAACACTAGGAAAACATTCTAAAATACCCCTTTCACAAATTTATATAATCCCGATGAGAAAAAATAAGTTACTAGAAATTAAATGGAAGCAAAACAGCAACACATAAACAATACATCAGGCGGAGAAAAAAAACAGAAACATTCTTTTTTGATTTTTTTTTTATAGGGAGGGGGGGGGCATCATCTGGTGCCTCCACAAAAAAAACCACAGGGGTCTTGCCAACCAGGCTTATATACAAGGTTCGGGTTGGCTTTTTGCAACAAATAAATCTATTTTTTTTCCTTGGCACGATTGTAGAATGGGGCTTTGGCAGAAGTGTGGGAGGAGGCTTAACAAAGGTCAGCTGACCTACCAGTTCTAGTTTTAGCTCTTTTCCCCCATCAACCAGGGCCCAGATATATAATTGGGGTCTTATGGGAGTGAATCTTAGCACCCTCACCATATGTTCGTCCAACCCAACCCACAAGCACCTCCAACTGTAGTGCTCATGGAATACAGTAAGAAATCTGCTATCAATCTAATAACATTTCTAGTCAATACATCTGAGCATAAAATTAAAATAAAATTTGTTTGGTCTGAATGAATAGGTAAATAAAAGATACATTTAATCTCGCCGGTGAAAACCTCATAATTTGTTCCACATAGCGAATATTTCGTATCTGCAACTCGGCAAATTTCAGCGTTATTAAATGTAGCTAAAATTACCTAATTCGTTTTAAGCACTTGTGTGACACGAATTGGTAACTTTTAGATGCATTTAATAACATTGACCTGAAAATTAAAAGAGTTTTAAACAATCGCGATTCACTATAAAATGAACTTTTTACTTCGTCAATTGTTAAAATACACTTAATGAAATATATCTTTTATTCATTTGTACCAAGAAAATATCATATATTTTTTCTTTTACTATAGACCGTAATAATCTTGATAATTCACTCTATTGGAATACGAATTTTCACTACTCGTCAATATATATATATATATATATATATATATATATATATATATATATATATATATATATATATATATATATATATATATATATATATATATATATATATATATATATATATATATATATATATATATTGAGAATAATTTGACCAAGAAATTTTACATGTTCTATATGTAAGCAAGTTTGTGTGGGTTTTTCTAAGGGTTTAACGCCATTTTGCAGAACTATTTGGAATTGATTATTTAGTAAAATTAATAAGATTGCAATTTTCTTTAAATTGTATTATTAAAGTAATGTTTTATTCATTTATAGCAAAAAGTTGGCAACGAAAATCACTAGCTATACGAATGTACATTATTGTGTGGAAATAGGTTATAAAGCAAAAATCAGTCAGCTTCTAAGTCTTATCAGTGAAACATATATTCTGTAAAACCAGGCACTGGCAAAAGTCTAATTCGGTTAATAAAAAAGTAGAACAAACTTCCGTGCTGACGTAAATACAGAATGGTTCTTATCTAATGATGGACAGTCGTCGCTACAAAATGCTTCTTATCTAAAGATGGACAGACATTGCTGCTGGCTTAATGTTTTAACATGTTCCTGGTTTAGAATATTAAGGAATTATCATATTTGGATCTAACTAGTGCCAAACGAATATAGATAAACTACACATTTGAGTTCTACCTTATGTCAAATGACGTCAAATTAAGCCGGTTTTGACCGGGAGAAACTGATTCTTACCTGAAAGGAGAACGACCGTATTTCCTCTCCGATACCATAAACCTGACACAAGATGCGTATAAATAGACCGCGCATTAAAGGGTCAGGTCAGTTCCTATCGACGAGGAAATAGATCTTCGCCTTATCATTTCAGGTAAAACAATTGTATATGTCTTAACTTCTTTAGGAATAAGTATTTTTAATGTTTGAGGTTTTGGTGGTAACATTGTTATGTTAGCAACATTGTTCACTTAATACTTTTATTTATAATATATTGTAACGAAATGTTTAAATGTTCTAAAGAATTATTATTTAATTATATTTATGTAATTTTTATTGTAAAGGTTGAATTCACTACCAACTTCATATTTAGATTTAATGTTGAAATAAAGTATTCTTTAAGTAAGAAAGAATATTATCTAGCAATAAATTTTAAATCTATATTATATTTTAAAATAAGTAAAATGCATTTCTTTAAATTAATTGTTACATTAACTATAGTAATTACATCTTACACTTTTGGCTATCTTGAAATTGATCGAGAATTAACTATTTGTATAATATTCTAAAATGCAGAAGTTATACGAATAAATGAAGTTGGAAAGCTTGAAAAAGGAAAATATAATATGTATTGCATGAATTTTTATTATAAAGTTTTTAGATGTATTTCTAGAATGTAGTCAATATATTATTATTAGGAATTGATTTTTTAGTAAAATTAATAAGATTGCAATTTTCTTTAAATTGTATTATTAAAGTTATGTTTTATTCATTTATAGCAAAAAGTTGGCAACGAAAATCACTAGCTAAACGAATGTACATTATTGTGTGGAAATAGGTTATAAAGCAAATATCAGTCAGCTTCTAAGTCTTATCAGTGAAACATATATTCCGTAAAACCAGGCACTGGCAAAAGTCTAATTCGGTTAATAAAAAAAGTAGAACAAACTTCCGTGCTGACGTAAATACAGAATGGTTCTTATCTAATGATGGACAGTCGTCGCTACAAAACGGTTCTTATCTAAAGATGGACAGACATTGCTGCTGGCTTAATATTTTAACATGTTCCTGGTTTAGAATATTAAGGGATTATCATATTTGGATCTAAATAGTGCCAAACGAATATAGATAAACTACAAATTTGAGTTCTACCTTATGTCAAATGACGTCAAATTAAGCCGGTTTTGACCGGGAGAAACTGATTCTTACCTGAAAGGAGAACGACCGTATTTCCTCTCCGATACCATAAACCTGACACAAGATGCGTATAAATAGACCGCGCATTAAAGGGTCAGGTCAGTTCCTATCGACGAGGAAATAGATCTTCGCCTTATCATTTCAGGTAAAACAATTGTATATGTCGTAACTTCTTTAGGAATAAGTACTTTAAATGTTTGAGGTTTTGCAGGTAACATATACATGGCGACCAGTATTATTGGTCAAGGAAGAATATGGGAAAAAACCCGGAAAGAACCACAGACCCACGAGAAGCTACTGACAAGCCTTCTCACATAACTACATTAGCTGAATCTTAGACTCGAACCTACGCAGACAGAGGTGAGGTGGAAGTAATCCGTAACGGAAAGCGATATAGACCACTCGGCCATTCGGGGCCCCTTAAAAACACGTTAGTGGTCTATACGTATATATGGCATTACTCATATTATCGAAGTGGGTTAAAATCCAACAATAGACATACTATTCTTTTTAAATCTATTTTTGTTCACCTTTTTAGGTGCTGTTGTAACTTGCAATGAAATGGAGTAGTATGAGTTTTATCTATATTTTCTATGTGAATGTACACAAACACATACATCTCCTAAACGGTAGACACTTTTCATTATCACACGGGATGCTGCAAGATATGTGCCAATTCAGCATGTGATAAATATTGGACCAAACTTTTAGAACATGAAATAAGTACATTTGATTGCTTTTAGTGATTAATGGACATACTGAACTAAGCTCATTTGAAGCATATTTCTAATTGAGGACACTTCAATATATAGGATAGGAGGGGGATTGTTTTCATCTACTCATTGGTACAAAAGATTTTGTGAACACATACTTTTAGAAGAAGTTTAAAAAATATTATGGTTTGAAAACAATAGTGCAGCTTCGGTCTCATAGTGCATTAATTGCCTATGACATTTTTAAAAATATCAACATAAACAAGTTTGGAAATGGATAAGCAGACGTTGACTTTTAAAGGCATATATTTATGCTTTTGATAATCTAAATATACTGTAATTGTATTCCTTTGTTTTGCTTGGTATAACAATAGAACAGTTACAAATACTGTCGCCTTAATACTGGATTAGACAGAATATGTGTGAAGATTATAACGCCATAGCGATGCGGATAAACATACGTATTACAGTTGTAAAAGGCATATATTTATTAATCTGATCATCTTAATATATAATATTAGTTTAATATTTTGTTTGGGATAGCAATATTGCACTTAGAAAAAATGTCGCCTTAATGCTGAACTAGACAGAATATGTGTGTGAAGAGTCTGTCGCCATAAGGTTGTTGTGATCATCACAGTTGTGTGTTGACATTAAGGCGACACAATATAAAGGCGACACGTGTGTGTTTTCATTTTTAAATATTATTTTCTGTTTTGAACATGAATATTTAAGCTTGATAATAGGAATTATAAATTATTTTGATGAATTCATATACAAATACGTGCTGCAGTTTAATAACACAACATGATGTAATTCTGTCACCCTAATGCTGCTCTGTGACATGTGTCGCCCTAATGCTGGTTACGTACTCATGTGTGTGTGTGTGTGTGTCCTTCTCAGTTAGTTTTTGTGTGTAAAATGTTTCATTGTATGGGAGGCTGTAATCATTAGGGACATAAATTTTTGTATTGCTGTTTCATCAATACATGCATACAATTATACTTTCCAATAAAATGTAATTATATATATATATATATATATATATATATATATATATATATATATATATATATATATATATATATATATATATATATATATATATTAACCAAAGAAATTTATTGTCAACTCAGTATTAAAAAAAATCAATCATTGCTGCTATAAATAACACCTTAACTCTACTGATCATAATGCATTCTTTTATGTTCTAAACTGTCTTACAAAATTATAATTTGATTGTAAAACAGACATTGAAATAATCATACAATTTCTCAACTTGTCTTACCTTTGTTACCGATTAACACAAAATCAGAAAAGTTTAAAAAAATCAACAATGCTTAATACCCCCCCTCCCACACACACACACACACACACACACACACACACACACACACACAAATATGTAAAAACAAACAACATCGACACATAATTTTCAAAGGTATGGAATATATATGCAACAGTTATAGATTCTACATTTAGATCACATCAACAATATAGAGCGTAATTGTATGCGTTTAACAAAATACAATAGTCACTTTCCGACATACAACACTAAATATTTATGTTAAAACATAATGACATATAGGAATACTTCATCAACATTATTTAATTGGGGCGAGGAGGGGGGGGGCTGTCAGTTCCCTGGGAATTTTAATCTCAATATATTCAGGGTATATCAATCGGTGATGAAATCGGTGAAAAATTTAAGGAATGTGTTTATGATACCGTTCTAGAAGATTCATCAAATTTCATTATATGGCTTGTACATTCTGCAGGTGTTAGAACCACTGTAACTAAATATTGTTATGCACATTAATATTCAGATGAACAAATTTAACGCCTGGTACATGGTTTTAAATAAGAAGAATAATAAGAAGAATAATAACACGGAAAACAAGACTGAACGACATTAAGCCGGTTCGCCTTGTCCGCATGGCTATATGAAGAAACTAATGCAACAGCTTGTGACGTTTCACAGAGGTAAAAAGTACAAACGCCATTCTATTTTTACAATGCAAATTTACTACAAGCGAATTTGGCAATACAAAGACGTTTGAGCAAGTGATTTCCTACAAATGTTCTTAAAGGTGTGTACTAATAATAAATGATGTTATAGAAATCTTTCAGTTGGATAAGGACACACAAAATCTGACCTTTTGTACTTCATGTCTCACATATGACGTACTTTCCATACTAATCTACTTCCGTATTCTTCCATGCAGATAAGTTCAATATGTATAAATGTTATTTCACAATAATAAATATATCTTACCTTGGTGACACTATACAAAGATAATGTTCAAAAATATACTGGAACTGGCTGTACTCTGATGTCCTTGTGAAGAGACTGTACGGAATTACCCTGTAAATGAAATAACTTACATTTTATGGATCTGTTGATAGCTACTTGTATAGCGTAACCTTGACATTGAACATGGGCTTATATAATATGGATTACACAACACTGCAAAGGTGGTGATACGGAATACGCATCGTGACAAAAAAAATATTACAATAAATGTATACCTATATAATTTACCTATACAGTTAGACCGTCACGATGTTAGAGGTTATAGTATATTGTCGTTATTGGTCAACATTGAGAGGGTGTGAGGATATTCAGAACGTTTTGGTTTACAATTTGTTAACTTCTCTAACCCGGAGAGGCAGAGAATTCCAAAATTATCGACAAAATACTATAGATCCATTATAAAACATCTTTATGTCCTCCGTTTTAGATTGTATCGGGATTTAGTATCCAGATACTAAGTCCCAACACAATATAAAACTAAGGACACCATCAAATATTTTTTTCGATGCTAACGACTTAGAAAAGTATTCAGCCTAGTGGAATTTTATCTTTCCAGTTCTATTCGTCATGAATTTCTCCTTTTATGTCTCAGATACTACAGTTGACTTTGATGATATTTCTCCTTTTAGTATGACTCATTTCGGGTCCTCTCTCAATAACGGTATATATTTGACCACATGTCATTGTTTGTTTTTTGTTGGGGTTTTTTCCCTTTTTTTTCTTCTTTTTGTGTGCTTTTCGCAGAATTGTAACCGAGTGGGTTTTGAATTAATTGAATAACTCAACACAATGTGTAAAAGATGAAAATGTATTAACTTAATTAGTAAAGAAAAATGTATGATGTACAAATACAATGATTTTCACACGCTCTCAACATCCAATTGATCCAATCACTCTATACTAACATTCACACATTGAAAATAAACCAATAATGTTATATCTATCTGCTATACAGCTTCAATAAACCTCGGTTTCAAATAATAGTACACACTAAGATATTCACATAATTTCACGTATAGACTAGGCTTGGAATTCAAACAATCTCAAGTTTTCAAATACGATTCAAATGTTCTGCACTGTCAGAAAGATTCATAAATATCCTGGAATTCGACTAAGATTCAAAATAATCTTATGTAAAAAAAAAACAAATATACCAATTGAAAAAACAATTGGAATAAACGTATGCTTCTTGACCTTTGTACAATCGCACGATTCATACACCGGTAAACCGCAGTTTAACCACGTCCCTTGGATTATCCCACTCTCTTGTATCGGTCGCTCGCACCCTTCATGGATCCACTAAATGTAGAGTCAGTCATACGTATACACGTACAGACAGCATACAGCACCCTAGATATATATATATATATAGATAGATAGATAGATAGATAGATAGATAGATAGATAGATAGATAGATAGATAGATAGATAGATAGATAGATAGATAGATAGATAGATAGATAGATAGATAGATAGATAAACTCATCAGTATCGTTACATCCGTTAGACTAGTTAGACTGTTAGCCTCGTTAGCCTCGTAAGCTACAATAAAACCAAACTGGTTATAATAATGAGTTCTGGAAAATACTAATACATTCAACTCTTAATAACAACTTGAAATTCACAGTTTACAACGCTTCAAATCAGCATTGTAATAACTGAATCATTACACGATATGGCATTACAAACTCGATTAACTTATCACATCAAATAAACTATAAATTTAACACTCACCTCTATGGTTTACAGAAAAACCACGTGAAAATACGTGTTCTCTTCACCAGATCCAAAGTGACCACTCTCTGTTATACCTTAATATTGCTTAAATGCATAGAACAGTAATGTTCAGGGTAAAATACCCGTGCATATCATGATTATGATGTCCGTAGCCGCATGTAGTTTCCATTGGTTACGTCGCTTGTCGGTAAAACACCTGTTCATCCTAGATAACGTTGCACGGATGCACAACACAAACAGTCAAATCTGTCTCAGGCATTATATATATATATATATATATATATATATATATATATATATATATATATATATATATATATATATATATATATATATATATATATATTGTTACGTGATTAGGCTCGAATAAGCAGTAACACAGAAAGAGTGAAAACTAACAAGCTTGTAAAACTTTAACAATGAATTTATTAAGTACAATTATTTTCATAAAATAAATAAACGTACGGTTTTAAAGAATCAAATCTAACATTAATCCAATATAGAATTCACAAAATAATCCACTAATGGAATTGCAAGAGTCCTGATTAATAAATGTCCTAATAGTTCCAGGTTCGAATCTTGACGATGTAATCCAAAATGGCTGACAATGTCACGTGATGCAGTTCTTGTTTTTAAAATAATCCAAATGAAAATCATAAACACATGTCCTTTTCCAGTTAAATGGAATAATTCCTCTTGCTACAACGAAATGACACAATTTCCAGTACAAGGCAATTAAAATTATAACTCAAACAGAAAACACAACTATTAACTTTAAAAGCCCAGATTCCACTGAATCTTTCTCCCAGTACAATAATTTAAATACCCGTTTTTTAATGTAAACAAGGGATCACGTGATTTTCTGGAAATTTATAGAAGGTCAGAGGAAGAGGTTACCTTCACCAAGTCACGTAATAATAAAATGATCCAGAAAAAAATCAGCCACTAATTACTAAAAATAAAAAGATATTTTTGGATCTAGCCAATCATTTCCAAGGCTTGTTTATACTCTCTAAAGAAGGGTCAGAAATGAGGTCAACAAACCAAGGTCAACCTGTGTTTACAGCTAGAGTCTAGGTCAGCCTGAATTTTCCAGAATAATCTCCCAATTAATGAATTTTAAACCCTAAATAACAAATTTGGATTTGACCATGAAAAATAAATAAATTAAATCAAATATACGTAACCATATATATATATATATATATATATATATATATATATATATATATATATATATATATATATATATATATATATATGGGTGTGCATATGTGTGTATATGTGTGTGTATATGTGTGTATATATGTGTGTATAAAAGTGTGAATATATGTGTGAAGATATGTGCGTATATGTGTGTATATCTGTGTGTATATATATGTGTGTATGAGTGTATATATGTGTGTATGTGTGTGTATGTGTACGTATATATGTGTGTATATATGTGTGCACATGTGTGTGTATATTTGTGTGTATATGTGTATATGTGTGTGTATTTGTGTGTGTAGATATTTGTGTGTATATGTGTGTGTATTTGTGTGTATATAATTGTGTGTATATGTGTGTGCACATATTATATATGAGAGAGAGAGACAGAGAGAGATCTTTAAAAAAACAGCTTCTCCTGGTGCAACTTATGATCATAAAATAAATCTAAATGATCATTTGAAAAACTAATAAACTTACGAAAAACGTTCAACCTTAGTTCAATATTTTTACACTAATTATTCTCACATGAATTTCTTCCCCAATAATATTGGTGAATAGGTTATTTCATTTGACTATCATCATTATTAAGTCACAATAATTATTAAGTTATTTTACAAGGAAGCCATGGGCACATAGGCTCCTGTTTATTGAAATAATACATCATTTTCTACAATTACTCTTAGTACTGTTTGAGGAGAATTGGTGCCTCCTGGAATATGCATGCACTGGCTGATCAAAATACGCACATGAAACAAACTTATATCAAATTTAAATTTGATTACACTTGACAGTTTAAAAAGGCAGTTTCATCATAATTTTTCTTACTGGAGACTGGCAATATATTTCAAAATCCTCTCAACCCGACGCAAATTTATAACTTTTCCAGTGTAATCCATAACGCTATGAAAAATATCATAATTATTTGCAATCTCAAACAAATGACATAGTAATTGTTGGCAATTAAAATAACCTCTGATGATCTTATTCACGCTAACCAAAATTTAGAATTAATTAAAACCAACAGTGACAGCACAAATTCCCTTATTTAATGATGTATAGTTCTGGTTACTGGCTGGGAAAAGGCTCCAGAATCACTGGGATCTTTCCCATGTAAAGTAATTCTGAAATTGTCTAATGGCATTTGCATTAGTGATTTATAACTTTCAACCCTGGCAAGTAACTCATAATATCATAATCAAAACACAAAGATTGATCTTCTTTCTTCATCTCACTTGTGATTTTGTGTTATTAATTATGACGTGCAAACAGTTTCAGATTAATTCCGTTAGATATATCGTTTTTACTATTTTGCACTACTCAGCTCAATAAAACACATCGCTGCATATTAAGTTTAGTTTGATTGGTCAAGTAAGTTTTTATTATTTTTAAAATATTTCACAAGTCTGATTGGTCAAATGATTTCTAAATTTCTGAATCAAGCATTGTTTGAGTAGTGTACATATTGAGTATTGATGGTGGTCCTATTCAATCAACATTTATCTAACAGACCAATTTTGTGAATAGTTCACATTGCGAGCTTGCTGCGGTCCAATCAATTAATGCTATACATTACAACCATCATAGGGGATAAGGCGCCTTTATCGTCATATGTTCCTCAGACTGTGATCTGCAAACTCGATGTTAAATATAGTCCTACTAGGCTGAGACTAAGTCCTTTAGTCAAGATCAAAGATGAAATAAAAACAAAAATACCACCAATCAAGCCAAATACGTGGAAAGCTAATTATAAAACGCCTTTGTTTCTTACTACGAACCTCTCGTTAGACAGGAAACGTGACGTGTTCATTTATCATCAAAACATTTTCCTGCAATGACTGGCCTTAAATAGAAGAAACTCAGATGAGACAATCATAAGACTAAACATTGTCTTTAGACCTGAGCATCTGGGTGCTTTGCGTTAGCGCTAACGTCCTTGAAGGTATAATATCTTGCAAAAATATCAGATTAGATTATCCACCAAGAAAAGTGTCAGCTTTAGTTTCCAGCCTTTTCTGAGTAAATTCCGTGATATGAAGGCATCTTTAATCTTTATTTATTTAAACTACGCATTTAAATGGTATGTGCGAATAGAAGGCTGTAGAACATTGCTTGATTTTTAACGGCGCACCAGCACACTTAAACTATCTAGCGCCATACAATAGGTTCTGGCAGATCTTCACATTTTAGTATGTGGGAGTGGATAATGTATGTATGACCGATTCTGATTCTTGCAATGACAACCTCCTCCCTACTGATACTTCTGTAGGAAGAGTCCATTCTGCCAGGGTTGGTTTGATGGAATGAAGTTTGTTATTGACTGCATCATTCCATGACGCCTGCCACTTCTGGCGTAGGTACTTTTTGATACAAGGTTTAAAATCAGTAAACGGTAATTTAAAATCCGATGGTTCTTGGAATAGAGCCATATTAGCAGCCCGATCTGCTTCTTCATTTCCTCTGATATCAATATGGCTAGGTAACCAACAGTATACTGTATTGTAGGAGGTACGAAGCTCTGAGTATTTTACGAGAATATTGACTAATAATGGATTATCTAGTTTTCTATTGTGTACACGATTTACATTGGTGTCAAGTTTATTGCTGGGAGTCGCTATTTTGGCAATATCATCATATCGAAACTAACAGATCAAAACGATCTGTAAAGCCTTGCCCTAGGATCCAAAGGCCATAGGTCAATGACAAGTAATTTGGCGTCCACAGCTACCTTAAAATACATGCTATATAGATCTAACCTTTGAGCATAGCGTCTATTGATGTAGTCTACTAGTCAATCAAGGTGTTTATGAAGAGTGAAAACAAAATTCTAAAAGATTTCATTTGGACAACGTTTGTGCTAATTAAATATGTCTTAATTTATAGTTTGACGTTTCATTGCTAAATTATATATCACCTTTCCATTATTATACTTTTCTACTAAAGTTCAACTTCAAAACATTATTTTATTTGCAATCGATAGTTTTTGTTTTCAACTAGCTTCCAAGGCGGCAAAATTATGAATTTTCAAACAAGATCCTACAGTTCAAATATGGAAACTCAAATTAGATTATTCAACGTCTTCAGTCACTTTTCCCACCGATTGCAAATAATTGGTTGGGTTTTTATAATTTGTCAAGTTACCTAAACCGTACAATTCCGATTCGTGTATTGGGCACTCTGAAATCGTTAAAAGACTGCATTCTTATGATGTCACCAGATATGATTTGTATTAGACTACATCTTGTTCTCACAGTTGAAAACTAAGAACGCCTCATTTTGATTCGGAGTTCCTCCGCCTCTTCTGAACATCTTAGCAAAAACGATATGTATTATACGCAGGTATATTCTGATTTGTTCCAGATTTGCGAATATTATTCCTCTTTATTAATTCGAAACCGAAGCTCGTCTTTGGCATGAAAAAGCATAGGAGTTCTGATAGATGTCGAGATGTCGAGATCGAGATCGAGAGACAGAGAGGGAGAGAGAGAGAGAGAGAGAGAGAGAGAGAGAGAGAGAGAGAGAGAGAGAGAGAGAGAGAGAGAGAGAGAGAGAGAGAGAGAGAGAGAGTTTTGATGTTCTGTATTTGCCCGTTGCTAGGAATGAGTGAATGTATCCGACTGTTTCTATACGAGACAACTCGTTTAGCAACAGATGATTCACGATATATTACACTTTAAATAACATATTTATAAAGAGTGAAAACAATGTCAATATGTCAATATGAAATCATGAGAAAATATCGTCCAAATAAATGTTTGCATGTGCATTCATTATTGTAGTGTATTAAAGACAAAAGTGGGTTCAGTTTCGCTTTATTCGGAGATACTCCGTTTAGTTATTTAGACCATGGAAAATGTGATCTAGTAAACTGAAAGTATGAGTAAGAAATAATTGATATAAATTTAGGATACTTCTAAAACGTCTTGTATGGAGGTGGGGTTATCAATGTCACAGATGAACGAACTAGCACCTGAAACACTTTCTATAAACGCTCTGAAAGGTAAAGTAGTTTTAAGGCTGGCAATAAAATCATCTATTTAGCGAATGATACAAATATACACGTAACACACCCATATACAAAGAAAATGTGACAAATACTTTTTACACACATATATACAAAAAGAATGACACAAATACTCTTTGCACACTGGGTCATTAGAATCACGACTTTGAGCTTCATTTCACATGTGACTTTAAACATCATTTACCATCATGCCAACAATAAAAGTTGTCTGAAAGTAACAAAACAACGCCTTTTCAATTCTTCTGTTATTCAAAATATGAAGACTTATCACAAATAGTTCACATAGAACTACATTACCAAACGTCTCGGCTCGTGCTCACTCATTCAGATCTGACCTGATCTCAGCTATGAAACTAAACCATGTCATCATGAAACATCAATACTGCACTCTGTAACGTTTACGATTTGAATTTAGCTGATTACTTGTGTTGATGAATATTTCCCCAACACCAGCTTCCCATAATCAAACCACTAATCATTAAATTCTAACAAATCATAAAAAGGGGAAATAAATAAAAATTGCCAATTCCCAACATCTATTACTGTACGAAATTCAATCCTGCAAAGCTAGGAACATAATATGGTGTCATTGAGTCATATCACAGCTATATTTCATAAGTGTAGGAGATGAATACAGTGTTAAACAATCTGGTGCCCAAAGCTGCATTGTATGATTGGCTGAATTAAGAATGGAAAATACACATATTTCGATAGCTACAGCTTGTGTTAAGGGTAATATATAATTCTCTCAGAGAATTTTTGCTTTCAATCATTTCGCATAAATGTTTGTGACAATGTTTAAATGATTCATGAAATATTTTATGAAAATTTAAATACTTCGCCTTATACGCGGTCAAGTAAAACATTGGCCCTGTAAATATGCCACAATGACAGATTTCTTTGGTACACTTCTAATAAAAGTCAGACCAGAATGGATCACAATTAGTTAACTATTAGGAAATAACTTGGATTTATTTCAACGATCCAGACATCTTATCATTCTCAGCTTACGGAGATGGATGAGATGGGCATGTCCCTCCCCACCCACCCCACCCCCGACAACACTGGCCAAGAACAAAGGAAGCCTACACAACGCTCATAAAACCTCATTCATGACAATAGCATGGTTACAAAAAAAAACAAATCTTCCCATCAATATATATATATATATATATATATATATATATATATATATATATATATATATATATATATATATATATATATATATACCAATGCAGTAATATCTATTGAGTCCGAATATAATCCACTATATTCTTTCAAGTTAAATGTATGCGGGATGTTAATGATAATTTATGACATTCAAGTAGTAATTTCGACTATGCCAAATTGTAGAAGCAAACACTGCTGTTGTTAAAGCTACGCTCATATAGCATAGCTATTATGTCATTAACAACGCTACATCTATTTGACAGTTCGATTACTTTTTTAATTTATCTCCTTCGAAATGTTTCCCTTTGCTCGGCAAAGATCTTCATGACCAAATGCATTATGACCATCAGCAAAATACAAGTCACTATGAGGATTTACGTGACTTCAAGATGTGCAACAAAACTAAAGAAAGAGAAAGATCACGTCATATCTCGTTCAGTGCATATAAAAAAAGTTATATCATCATTATCATCATCATCATCATCATCATCATCATCATCATCATCATCATCATCAGTATCTTGACCTAGTGTGTCCGTTGAGGCACTGTGCTCCTGAACATCTGACCAGTTCCCTCTACTAGTCTCGATCATTTACCATTGCCTGTTTGTACGCAAAACTTTTTCTGGTCCATTCTATGATGTTATCAGTCCACTTATTTCTGTCTACCTCTCCTTCTGCCATCGTGTACGCTGCCCTGCAGTACTATTATGGATAGACTGTTGTCTCTAGTGACATGGCCATACCATTTCAGCTTTATCTTTTTGACAGTGGTGAGGAGGTCATAATAATGGCCTACATTGTGCCTGATAGTGTTATATATCTTATATAAGGATTTAGACACGGATTAGAGACAAACCAGAAAATGACAATACATTATTTATTTTATTGTTATTGTAACGCTTGCCCAACAGAACGCACATACATACATACATACATACATACATACATACATACATACATACATACATACATACATACATACATACATACATACATACATACATACATACATACGCGTGCGTGCGTGCGTATGTATGTATGTATGTATGTATGTATGTATGTATGTATGTATGTATGTATGTATGTATGTATGTATGTATGTATGTATGTATGTATGTATGTATGGAGTTTTACGAAATTTTAACACAATAGTATCTATATTTGATAGATAATGGTACAGGCAAAGTTGAAATATGTGAAAATGAAGAATTGAAGAAAAACTTTTTAAAAAACTAATTGCTTCCTAAACATGGCAGCATGGAAGACAAGAGCTTAATAGCCAAGACCTTGGCATATTTTTAATTAATGAATACACGTGTACCTAATGAATCCCAAAATAAAAGGAAAGAAAAGTATCTTACAGGTGAAATGATCCACACATGTTCAACGGAAATACATTAAGAAAATCAAGATGTATGTACAATGAGCGCAAAATGCATGAATTGAATAAACTACATTTCCTCATTTAACAGTTAATGCGCTGTAAGTATTCATTTACTGGATTTCCTTCACGCCAAAACGCTAGCAGCGTGTGAACATAGTTTGTTAATTTTGGATCTACCGTTTACATAATCAATTACTTTAAAATATTTGGTAATCATGGTAAATAGGCATTCGACCTCAATCTCCTACTAAGCTCATTGCAGTCATATCTTTCTTACCTATGTCAGCGTTTCACTGTGTACTGTAACATAGGACTCATCACTACATAAGCACGTCGTACATCAATCACATCGACCTAAATGTTGCTATCTGCAAATCAGACAAGCTATTCATCGTATACTGCATCTGAAATCTATCTTAAGTGTACAATAAAGCTATTCATCGTATACTGCATCTGAAATCTATCTTAAGTGTATACTGCATCTGAAAACTATCTTAAGTGTACAAGAAAGCCATTCATCGTATACTGCATCTGAAATCTATCTTAAGTGTACAGCAAAGCTATTCATCGTATACTGCATCTGAAATCTATCTTAAGTGTACAGCAAAGCTATTCATCGTATACTGCATCTGAAATCTATCTTAAGTTTATACTGCATCTGAAATCTATCTTAAGTGTACAGCAAAGCTATTCATCGCATACTGCATCTGAAATCTATCTTAAGTATACAGCAAAGCTATTCATCGTATACTGCATCTGAAATCTATCTTAAGTGTACAGCAAAGCTATTCATCGTATACTGCATCTGAAATCTCTCTTAAGTATACAAAACATGATTCGTAGTGCAGTCTGTACTTTATTATAACGGTCACTATAAAGGTAAAACTTGTAGTTTGCAGTTTTAAAGAATCTTGTAAATACAGAAATGCTAAGTTCATGGAGAGTATAACTCAACCTATGTTCTAATGCATTACAAGAGATTAGTTACAACATTCATTCATTCACTGATTAATTCATGTACCATATCATTTCATAACGCTGGAGACGATGGTCTTCTTTTCTAGCAAAACCCGAAAGTTCACTTGGCTTCATGTTTATGTTCCCGTGTATGCATCTTCCCAAAGGCTTCTCTCGGTTTCAGAGCGCCTGTATTTTCCTGTAACGATGATGTTTCTAAGTTTTTCTTTCCTCGCAATTAGCCCAAAGAAATGCAGCTGCCTTTTCCCGAAACTATGAAAAAGTGTTATTTTTGTTTTAGCTCTCAGACCTGCATCTTCATCAGCTGTGTAAAAGGTACAACGAATTTCTTGAATTTTTCTCAGGGATCACATTTCTGCCGCTTCAATACGTAGTTTCACAGTTTGTGAGATAGTCCAGTACTCAAATCCGTGTGTTAAAATGGAAAGTAGACATCACTGCAAAACTCTCATTCGTACTTTCCTGGAGAGTTTCCAGTTGGTTAATATGTTCCTCATTTTTTAAAGCATCTACTAATTCTTCGAATAGTTTCATCCTCACATCTTCTGAGGCACATGAACCCTTCTGCATGCTCATTGCCGATACGAATTGCAAAAAATTGTAACTAATTGATCCGATCTGTATGGATATTTCAGTTCTCATAACTGTCGTTAATTGTTGCAGCATGTTTTTCTAAACCGAACTCTCCCGGACAGCTAACCATTTCTACAGCAATAGCAACTTGTCATTTGAAATAGCTCGGTGATGTGTTCTATTCATCAATGTAAAGCATATGTTTTCTCTACTATGATGTGGTCGAATTTTAACTTACTCTGTCCGCTAAAATGTTCCGTGTCTTCTTGTGCATTGTAATAAAGACCGAATCGTTAGTTCTTTCATTTTTTTGCAATATATTAGTTTGATCGGTTTTCTTTTCGTTGTGATCACTTTTGTATAATCCTTCTGTAACATCTATACAATTGTAGATAACATTGCAACACATAGGTGAGTGAACGTTGCAGACGTCGTTGTGACACATAGCCATTTCCAGATGATGTATGTGATTTGTCGAGGATTTAAATCCATGACAAGTGTGAACATTATTGATTCCTAATGAGGGTCGGTTTCATACATTTTTTTCAATGACATATTAGTCTAGAGGTAATTGTTTCGAGTTTTTGTCATACAGTTATTTTACACGTCTTAAGTTCATGCCGATTTTCTTTGGTGTGATTCCGAAGAATTTGAATTCATTTGTTTTGAATGTTATAGTACTCCTGTATTCCAAGATTTCTTACGGTATGTTTTAATAGACCATATGAGATTATTGTTTTAATTTACTTTTATATGTCATTCGAATCATGTATGCTAGAAATTGATTGCTATTAGGTCTGTATGATGTTTATGACCACGAATTAGCAAATAATGCAGTTAGAACAAGAAGTGTGTGTGTGTGTGTGTGTGTGTGTGTGTGTGTGTGTGTGTGTGTGATAAGGATTTTAACGTAACAGTTTTTCAGTCATATCACTACGATGTCTGCAGTGAGGCAGCTTATAGTGTTTTCTAGCACTGGGGCATCATGCCGCAGACATGCAGCATTATTTCATTCCCAGTCACAATATCCTGACACCAGGCCGATCAGTACTAACACTAACATCTTAATGCTAAGAGCCAAGCGAGGCAGCTGTTAGTACCATTTTTGTAAGTCTTTGGTATGACACGGCCGGGGATAGAACCCACGACCTCCCGCTTCCGCGGCGGACGCTCTAACCGCTAGGCAACCAGATCGGTCTAGGACAAGAAGTGAATTGTGTTTAATTCATTTGTTTAGATAAGATGTGTCTTCTCTTTACATCTGAATTGGTTGAACTAGCATTGGATCAGTAACAGTAAGCATACGGCTTTTGTGTACATGTATTCGACATGTAGTCAAGATGGTGATTTCAAGAAATTCAGACTGCTAGGTGTTAATTAAAGGAGGCGAGAGCGAACTATGCTTTCGACCAAGTAGTAATGGTGACTGACTGTATTAAGGGAATACATTACGTTATAATACAATTTAATGAAACGGCATATAAACAAATTAGTAAACAATATGTTCAGGTTATTTTCTGGAACCATGTTAGCAGTTTGAGTTTGTTTGTAATACGATTTATGAAAACTGTGAAATTCACTAGAGAGAGAGAGAGAAATGAATTCATTCTGGATTCTAGACGGAATCGAATTTTAGTGAACGTATAGTATTTATCGTGATATTAACTGCCACTTCCAGCTCAGAATGTCAGAACGACAAAACGTCTAAAAGTTGGATAGAAAGATTCCACGGTGAATATAAATGATCCTTGACTGATTAAAGAATCCACGAAGAGCGAATACCAGAGGGAACTCAATGTTGATGTACACTATACTCCAACCGATGATCTGCATGGAATCTATAGTATTATACATAGGTTAGCATCTTCTAACATGCTTGGTTGTTTAAGCTTCCTTAGACTGACCCTAATTTGTACGGTCACCATTGCTGCTCTATAACAGGTGGTTTGCTGAAAGGTATAATCTTTGAACTTTTTTAATGGTAATGCAATCTATCTAATTATGGCGGATGACTTCAATCCCTATTACAAAACAGACAGACCTTGGCGTGCCGTTATAGATACTGAGACTAAAAATATCTTAGACAAAAACTGAAGCAGTCTTACATCAAAGCAACATTTACTGGAAATAAGCACGTTTAAAATGAGGCTCCAAAGATTGTGTGACCTCTATCTAAATATTGTGAAGGCCATGGAGGTAACCATACCTGGTATACTCAGTCCCATTGGATTAAATTATATGTCAATTAGTATAGATTATAAGGCTGAGCGTGCCTGATACGCTTATTAAACCTGTGATCAGAGGTATTCATCGCAGAAAGATAACCTGGCAGCCAACTATGATACTTTTAGGCTGTAACTTTACCGCCTTGACATATTCTTTACAAATGTCGTGGATTACAATATTTATTGCACTTTTTAATTTTATTGTGAATATAGATGTTTTACTTACTACGTCGACAGAGGAATACGGACAGTCATCGATGCAACAACTGTTGAAGTTCAGTAACGGTAAGGCAAGCAATAGATTAGTGAAATTAATCAATATAAATCAATTTAAGTGTAATACATGAAATGTAATAAAATCTGAAACTCATAATGTATAAAATAGAAAACATATTGTATTGTGATGGAGAGTAAGGCTTTGGGGGCCCAGGGCACTTACCCACCATGCAAGGTGTCTTTAAACTGATCTCTCTATCTCTAAAATTATTATACCTATATAAATGAAGTGTTAACCGGTTACACCTAAATAAGTCTTTCCTTTTTAATAACGGTTGACTGGTGGGGTGGAGGCTATGTCGGGAGGGGTGTAAAACGTATTGAAACGTTTATACTCCTAATGATGTGTATTTAAGATGTATGTACCTTTATTGGTCATAGTACCATATATGATGGCCATATGACTTCAAATAAGCACAGCAGAAACTATCGAGTGGAATTAATTCTAATTAATAAGTGTATCTTACTGCCATTCTTGTAGGTATTAATGTGGATTGCAAAAAGGCAAATGTTGTTTAGAATTAAGACCCAAAACATGTAGTTATGAAGTTGAGATCATTCATCCGTATTCATCCATGATCATTATGATCTGAGTACATGAATACTATGGTCTGAGTACATGAGTACTATGGTCTGAGTACATGAATACTATGGTCTGAGTACATGAATACTATGGTCTGAGTACATGAATATTATGGTCTGAGCACAGGAATACTATGGTCTGAGTACATGAACACTATGGTCTGAGTACATGAATACTATGGTCGGAGTACATGAATAATATGGTCTGAGTACATGAATACTATGGTCTGAGTACATGAATATTATGGTCTGTGTACATGAATACTATGGTCTGAGTACATGAACTACATGGTCTGAGTACATGAATACTATGGTCTGAGTACATGAATACTATGGTCTGAGTACATGAATACTATGGTCTTAGCAGATGAATACTATGGTCTGAGTAGAAGAACACCATGGTCTGAGTACAAGAATACTATGGTCTGAGTACATGAATACTATGGTCTGAGTACATGAATACTATGGTCTGAGTACATGAATACTATGGTCTGAGTACATGAATACTATGGTCTGAGTACATGAATACTATGGTCTGAGTACATGAATACTATGGTCTGAGTACATGAATAATATGGTCTGAGTACATGAATACTATGGTCTGAGTACATGAATACTATGGTCTGAGTACATGAATAATATGGTCTGAGTACATGAATACTATGGTCTGAGTACATGAATATTATGGTCTGAGTACATGAATAATATGGTCTGAGTAATATCAACTACATGGTCTGAGTACATGAATAATATTGTCTGAGTACATGAATACTATGGTCTGAGTACATGAATACTATGGTCTGAGTAGATGAATACTATGGTCTGAGTACATGAATACAATGGTCTGAGTACATGAATACTATGGTCAGAGTAGAAGAACACCATGGTCTGAGTGCATGAATACTATGGTCTGAGTACATGAATACTATGGTCTGAGTACATGAATATTATGGTCTGAGTACATGAATACTATGGTCTGAGTACATGAATGTTATGGTCTGAGTACATGAATAATATGGTCTGAGCAGAAGAACACCATGGTTTGAGTAGATAAACACTAAAGGCTGGGTTGGGAATCCGGACACTCAGTCAGTGCTTAGTTACGACTGCCGAGGTGAATGCAACCGTCCTTGTTCTATTAACTTCAGTAACGTATGGGAGACATTTATACAACATTTTAAGATATGCCTAAGATTTGCAGTGTTGGTGGGTGCAAAATCCATCATATGCAAAAGGAAAAGTATTATAAACGTAGTGTGGATAAATGTTCATCGGATGAAAAAAACACAATTGTTTGTGCTTATTAATCAAGATTTTATGGGACAATTAAAGAATAATAATAACAGAAAAATATAAATTAGTGAGAACTTTAAAAAATAATTAAAATCACGTGTAATACGGACTGAAAATTTAAGATTTTTATATAGTTTATTTAAAGAAAAATAGGTTTGAATAAAGGTGTACAAATACTTCAACAAAATAGTTTGTTTTAAAAAAAACTTACCAGGTGTCTGACCTTTGGTTTTACGTCTGACCTTTGCCAAGGGTCTCCTATGTCCTATGTGGGTTATCTATGTATGTGCATTACTGTTTGCATGCTACTGTATTAATTTTTATGTAAGGACGGTAAGTTTGATTAAAAGATATCCCCAGCTGTCTTTTTATTAATGTTTACATGGTCCATCTTAAGCATACTTTTTTGACAATTTTGAATTTGGATTATAAGGTGTGTTGTATATATAACTTAGTTAAGCAGCCATTTCTTAGTGTTTTAAGTACGTGATCAAGTGTGTCGTTTCTGATTGGCTAGACCGCATTTTCTTGATTCAATAATGCTCACATACAACGATTTTTTGCCCTTACCTTGGTTTATCTATTTTTGTCAAAAATAAATATTCCAAACTTTTTTTGAAAGACAAATAGATATTTCTATTAGTAGTAGGCATATTAAATAAGTTAGTATTCTAACCAATTGTGTTTGTATTGTCTGCCCATGTCCTGCGTGTGAGTTTGTCAGGGAAAGATCTGTTCACTTCGTGTAGTGCCTTGTGACATAACCCCAGGATGTCTGTGCCCCAGACTTTGCTAACATGTTCCCTATTTAATGCAAACAACAATGGGTGGTTTAGGCACCAGAGGATCAATTTTCTTTTCATTTAGCATTCACGGGGTGAGCAAGATAAGTTAGGAATTTCCGCCCGCGCTTGGAGGAACAGCACCCCTAGTGGACGGTAACCCGGAACCTCGTTTCTCATTTCTCTCCCCCACGTTTTCTTACATAAAATTTAGACTTTGAGGTTTAAGTTTTTTAAATAAAACAATTTTAAAATAAAACAATTTTAGTTTATTTATTCCATGGTGTGGGAATGTCTGTCAGGGGTTCTAGCCCGCACTTGGCGGAAGATCGGCCCTAATGGACTGTAACTGAAGCCTCCTCTCCCATCTCCTCCACCTACCCCCCACCACCATGTGATGTCATGCAAAAAAAAAAGACTAATTTATTTCTTTTATCTTTCCGCATGCCATCATGATCTTTATTATGTATTCAATGACCTACAAAAGTGTGTTTTTGTTAAAATCTCCATCTAGGAAGAGTATGTTGCTCCTCCGTTACCTTTCTCTTTTGCAGATCTCCATAACTATTTGAACTCTTTGATTCCTTATATTATCACACCTGGTGATCACGTGGTCTTTGGTGAAGTATGCTCCTTTGTAGGAAGGGTATTTCGGTATGACCTTAGAGATACGTCACCGATGAGCCATGCATTATGGAGACATTACAAAAAATAAGGCGCTGTAATTATATTGATTTCACTTGGGATCAGTGCTCCCACACACTTAGCGAGCTTAACCCTCAATTTTCTTGTTCTACTTTACATCTAATGTTCATACATACATACATACATACATACATACATACATACATACATACATACATATATTTATATATATATATATATATATATATATATATATATATATATATATATATATATATATATATATATATATATATATGTATGGCATCCCATGGAGTCTTATCCTCCTTTTTACCCTATTCGCTAAGATCCTACTTAACTTTTATTATCTTTGTTTAGGACAGAAAATTGGCCTCAAAGTTTTAGAATTTCCCTAATTTCCTTCCCTTTGTATATAATGGATATAATCCCATCCTTCGTGGTGTTTCTCATTGAATCACTTTTTTAAAAAATATTATTATATTGTATTTCAAGGATCGGCGAGAACTCATCTTGGAATTTTTGGTAGAATTCCGCGGTGAGTCCATCTCCACTTGGCGATTTTCCATTCGCTAATTGTTTAATAGTTGTAATAATCTCTTCTGTCGAGATGAAATCGTCACATATGTCTCTTTTTTGTCGATTTCATCTCGCACTGTGCTTCACTTACGTTCATATGGTGTCATTATCTATTTGTTGCATAGTGTATAGTGCTTTATAGTAATTTGAAACATAGTCCATACTATTTTTCTTTCTCGTTAATTCCTTATTTTTTTCCTTTAAAATTCTAGCCTTCCCCCCCCCCCCCCCCCGATCCCACGATTTCCTCTCGTTTGTTTAGACATGCATTTAGCCTTTTTGTTATAACTGTGTGAATGTTCCTGCTCTAATGCTCTTCCCTTTCCTTTTCTTCTATATCTTTTCCATTTTTTTCCATTATTTCTTTTCTTTCCTCTATGTTCTTTTGTCTTAGCTTAGACTAAATGGTATATTTTCCATATTTATTAGTTCGTTTATTCTTTTTGAATAGCAAATGTATCTAATCTACTTGCTTTACCTCCATAGTCATATGTGTATTCTCTTCTTTAAAGATTTTGTCTTCTTTACACATCTTTTAGTTTATGCTTAGTAAATAATTTCTCTATATACTTGATGCTAATTATATCGTTTGGAGTTAACTCCCCTAATATATCTATAATTAAATCGTCCATATAAAAGTTATTCAAATATTTATTCAAGTTTTCTATATAATCTCTTCTTTTGTTTCTTTTGACAGAAATGTAGATATTTATTAAGTGAGTTTTTCAATCAATATATGTCTCATTCTCTCTCTAAAAGTTATCTCATCATCATTTCTATCTCACGTTCAATTTATATATATATATATATATATATATATATATATATATATATATATATATATATATATATATATATATATATATATATATATATATATATATATATATCTTATAATTGCTACACCTCCCTTTACGTCGTCTTGTGAATAATCGTTAGAAATAGCTTTTTAGTTTTAGTTCCCTTCCTACTTTG
Organism: Unio pictorum; assembly: GCA_030141615.1. NCBI lineage: Eukaryota > Metazoa > Mollusca > Bivalvia > Unionida > Unionidae > Unio > Unio pictorum. Next base: position 2,336,258 of record JARLTB010000289.1, read on the forward strand.
CATTGCATTTCTTTAGACAGTTTGTTAAGAATTTCTTGTAAAAATATAATGTCGTATTCAGTTAGTTTTACTAACTTCTCAACTTTATCATTATTTATTCCATTTGTATTTATGGAAGCTATACGGAAAATACAAACCATCCAATTTTGGTTTCATTCGACCAGATTGCCGCTTATCTTCCTGTCCAATAGCATTTAAGTGTTTGTTGTAATTTCTTTTTTCACTTTATTTCTATGTTCAGAATTATATATTAAGAATATATTAAGTTGGGAACCTTGGCCCTCTGAAAGATTTGAGTTATCTTCTTCTTCTTCCATTTTACTATCCGTTTCATTAATTTCGGTTTCCAGGTCCGTTGTTGTGTCAGTCCGTTGTATTTCGTTATTTTATTTTCAGTGCACAAAGTCTCTGTTATCTCTGGCGAATTTTCAGTAAGGGAGGTTTGATTCTCTCCCGACACTGAGTCCTCCACCCCAAGGGAGGAACAAGAGGTAGATACTATATTTTGGTTTCCTTATGGTTTGGTCCTCAAATTGGTGGTTGGAGTGGAGGTCAGAACTTTCAGATAACTCATGTCTGCTTTCCCCTCGTGAATTAAAGTGATATATCTACCCCGTCAGGAGCTTTCTTCTTCCCTTATCCATGTTGGAGAAGATAGTATGGATTCTTCTCTAATGAATGTTCTTGATGTTCCATGTTTGAGAGCGAGGCCCTCCCTGTCTTATTGGGACTGAGGAAGTTTCCCATTCTAAATTCTGTACTGAGGCTTCCGTTGTTACATACAATGTGTTTGTAAGTCATGTTTTGCTTTTACCACATTGTTTACCTGTGGTTTGTTTTGTAGGTTTCTATTACAGACTGGTTGGTGCAGTCTTTTGGTCAATGTACAACCTGTTTACATTACAGCAGAGCCAATCCATTACACGGGCTCTGTACCAAATCTTAAGGAGGAATCCCAAGACATAGAATTTGGCCGAACTGGTTGCATCATCCTCTTTTAAGATTATAATGACCCTAATACCCGTTGTAACGTTTCGGATAAACCGCACAGTTTCACCACGTTTCTCGGGTTGACCAACTCTTTTGTATCGGCCGCTCACCCCTTCATGGATCTACTACATGTACAGTCAGTCATACATATACAGGTACAGACAGCATACAGCACCCTTGTATTAGCTACGTCTACAGTCGTGGTTCCACCACACGTACATACATAAGTACATATATATAGACAACCTCGTAACCACGTAACGTCGTAACCACCTCGTAAACTACAACAAAACAAAACTGGTAATAATAATGATTTCAAGAAAATACTAATACATTAAACTCTTAAAAACAACTCGAAATTCACAGTTCACAACGTTTCAAATATGCGTTGTAATAAATGAATCATTATACGAAATGACAATACAAACTCAATTAACTTCCCATATCAAATAAAATATAAATTCAAAACTCACCCCTATGGCTTTTAGAAATACCACATGAAAATACGTGCTCTCTTCACTAGATCCAAAAGATCACTGTCCCGATTATAGCTTAATCTTGCTTAAATTCAAAAGACAGTGAGTAATATTCACGGTAAAATACCCGTGCATACCGTTATAATGATGTCCGTAGCCGCAAGTAGTTTATGGCGGCGAGACATATGTTGGTTCCGTCGCTCGTCTGAAAAAAAACACATGTTCATCCCAGACAGGGCTGTACGCATGCACAAAACAAATAATCAAATATTTATCAGGCAAAACAAACGTTTATTTTTCTTTCTAATTCTGTGACAACCCGCCCATACACAAGTCTCCTGCTGCCTTTCGGATTGGCTTTGGTTAGCCAAAGGCAAGGGAGTAAACCCTGAAAACAAATCCGTAGTGGAGACACTAAGGCAGCTGGACGATGTACTACATCCACTTCTGGCAACTCCTTGATCTGGAGAGGGATGGGCTTCGACAGATGACTTTTGCTCAAGAAACAATGATAATGCTAAACAAATCTGAAGTTACCATACCGGATCCGTCATCGCGCGGATCAACAAGGACCGAGTCTGCCGCTGTCCATCAGGATGGAGATGACAAGTTTGCTACTGGTACTTTGCATAAAACTTAGCGAGAGACAGCATCGCCATCGCCACCTAAAACATTCTAACTCTGGGGCAAATTGGAAGACTCCAAGAGTTGGCACATGAGATGGAACACTACACATTGCACATTATGAGACTCTTTGAAGTAAGATGGAAAGCTCTAGGAGAACGCCATACTGAAGATGGACGTATATTCTACTATAGTGGAGAGTTGGACAAGTACGTTAATGAAGTATACTTTCTTGTCAACGAAGCCTTCAAAGAGTCTGTGCTTGAATGTCGCCCCATATCTCGCAAAATCATCTCCATTCGTCTGAAAGTATCTCAGTTGAACATCACAATTATCCAAGTCTATACTTCAACTACTGATTATAATGATGAAGGAATAGATGAATTTTACAACAAATTCCAAGGTATTCTAAACATGGTAAGTACATAAGACATCGTTATCATCCAAGAAGATTGTAATGCCAAAGTTGGCAAAGATGCTCTAAAAGACTGGGACGATCATTGTGGAACTTCTGGCAGTGAGCATACAAATGAAAGAGGAATACGGCTTCTCGCTTTCGCAAGCTTCAACAACTTGGTACTAGCCAACACCCTGGGCCAACATAAAGCTTCACGATGCCGGACATGGCATGCACCAAATTGATCAAAACCAGATCGACTACATACTTGTTCAAAACCGTTACTGTTCTGTCATCAATAGAGCAAAAGCAAGAACTTTCCCAGGTGCTGATGTTGGGACTGATCACGACCTCGTGATTATGAAGTTCGAAGTGAGGCTGAAGAAAACTAACAGGCCGAAGAAAATCAGGATCAAATTCAGCCTTGAAAAACTGAAGTACCCTAACATATGCAAGTCATTACAAGACACAATTGAAGGAAACGTTGCTCCACTCCTTGTGATGGATGGTAATATTCAAGGGATGCAGAAACGTTCAACACAGTCATGACAACAGTTGCCATGGTAATCATTGGCCGCCATCGCCCAAAGACATCACCGTGTGTTACAGAAGAGATTCTGAATCTGTCTGCTGCCCGATGAGACCTCATAAGCAACAGACACAAAACAGGGGCAATGGAGTTCTGAGAAAGAAAAATAAACATATCAGAAAAACCTCGAAGACGGCAAATAAATATTGGACTGGACAAAAGTGCACGAAATAGAGAGCAGAATGATAACGAATAACGGCAACAAGAGATTCCAAATTGTGAAAGACCTCACCAGACAGAATCAAACAAAAGCCAGTACTATTCAAAACAAAAAAAAATGGAAAATGCCTCACAAAAACGTATGACATTGCATAAAGATGGACTGAATATTATAAAGAACTATACAACAATCCGTCCACGTATTAAGAATGGGGATCATTGATAGAGCTACAAAAAAAACTCAACAAAATCTGTCAGACAGGTGAACGGCCAACACAGTGGACCCAGTCACTGATTATATCATTTCCCGAAAAAGCAATCTCAAACTGTGCCAAAATTAGAGAACTATCAGTTTGATCGGACATGCTAGTAAGGTGCTGTAGATCATCTTGCACAGACTGAAACAACAAGCAGAATCAAAATTCGCTGAAGAACATGCAGGGTTCCGGAATGGAAGAAGCACAACAGAAAAAAATATTCAGTGTCAGGGTTTTGTGTGAACAGTACTCGCAACATTAACAAAGCATCTATCATGTTTTTATATATTTCAACAAGAATTTTGACAGATAGTGGATCACGATGAGGAAATACAGCATGGGTCAAAAGTTGACCAATCCCATCAAGCTGCTGTATGTCAAGGCTACCAGGGCAGTAATTGCTCAATGTTCTGTGGGAGGACTGGTTCAAGACAACAGTTAGAATACGCCAAGGCTGTCTCATGTCACCCGCGCTTTTCAGCATCTACTTAGAGCGCATACTGGGCGACGCCCTGGATAACCACTGTGTGACAGTCAGCATTTAAGGGTGTAACATCATCAACCTACGCTTTGAAGACGACACTGATGGGCTGGCAGGCAGTGAAGACGAGCTTGCCACCGTAGTGAGGAACCTGGATGAGACACCTTCCATATTTGTCTTGGTGCCATATTGCCGAAAGTTTGTCACGAGCAGCACAAACAACGGCAGCTATGTCAAACCTAAGACCCATCTGGAGAGACAAGAATATATGTCTGAAACATAAAAATCAGACTATTGAGAGTACTCTTCATCTGCATATATTTTATGTTTATGTGAGGCCTGGACCCAGAATTACAACGAAGAATGCAACACTTGAAATTGTTTTTGCACAGGCATTGGCACAAGGTTGAGGCATGTGGAGGGAATTGGTTAGATGTTCAGCACATTGCCTCAACGACCACACTAGGTCAAGAGGCTGATGATGATGATGATGATGATGATGATGATGATGATGATGATGATGATAGTGTGAATATGCTGACATGTACATTTATAGCAATTGTGTCATGCTAATGTTAAAGTGGTTTCCACTTTGTCATTTTCTGACTAACGTTTTAAAAGCTAACAAAATTTATTGTTCTTGGTTAATTACTAGTTCAATAAATACGCTTAGTTATTGTAATTAGTAAAGAAAAATGAATTACAATATATACATTTTGATGTGGTCATTCAAAGTCATGTGACCAAAACCTATAGTGTAATGACAATAATGGACATATAAACATTGATGTTGATGCCAATCAGATTGATAATTCATCACTATCTTATTATTCCAACATATTCCTATCGTTACAAACGAAGACGATTATGAATCTAAACAGTTCGAGAAGAAATTTCTGTATGGGACATTTCCTGAGGGTTTTACATGGGGAGCAGCTACAGCAGCCTACCAGATCGAAGGAGGATGGAATGAAGATGGTATGTATGTACAAACAAAACAATAAGAAGGACATTACGTTAAACATATAGAAGATTTAATGATGGCATCATACGAACTGAAATGGTAAATCAAAAGCTAATGTACATACAATTAACTTCAAAATATTAGTATATGTATTATACAAGGATTGGCTCTTGGCCGAGTCAGTACCTTGTTTTACTGACCTGTGAATATATGATATTGGACGACGCATAAATAACTTAATCAGCGCTGTGGTCCAAATAAGCCGGTGCGGACAGGTAAGACGCACCGTTAACACGTTATTTGCTTGTATGGACGTACTGAAAACACTAGGGGTCGTGCCGTACCGATTAAAGTTAAAATCTACTTGCACGACAACTAAGATAGGATAATTGCTTGAAACTAGTTAAGAAGGGATACTTTCATATAGTGGGTGACAAACAGTAATGTCACGATTTGCTAAGCCGTAAGTGAAAAAAAAATTAATTGTTCACCCGAGATAAACTATGTTCGTTTTTCAGTTTTAGAAAGGACATTTTCTTTTCATTTCTTTTCAACGTATTGGCTAGCAAAGTAAATAGCATATTGAGCTAGCAGATGTTATTGCATATCGTGCCATTATTCGCACAGAAAATATCAACAGTTGCATAATTATCTTTCCCAATTAAATGTAAAATTGCACATTATCAAAACATAAAACATGTGTTTTGCTGGATTCAGATCGTTCCAACGGTTACCATACATAACGTTCGACTACGTAAACGTCATAACTATCACTTTAGATTTCATTGTTATAATGTTATCCGTGTCTATTGACGGCCAGTTAAAAAAGTATATTGCTTTCACGCTAGTGAAATATCAGGGTTATTTCTCTTAGAAATTCCAGTAATTTACATTCTAGTATAAAATAAGTCTACATTTGTTTTATTGTTTTCATAGCTTGATTTAAAAGTATCTCATCTCAACGTGATCAATAAACGTTGCGTTCCGGAGCTGATATAACCGCTGACAGTATATCAGTGTGTTACTGTTTAGCGCATGTGACTTTTTAAGTCAATTGGAAGTGGTTAGAGCGTCCTGCTTGGATGCGGAAGGTCACACGTTCGAACCCAGGCCGAGTCATATCAACGACTTATAAAAATGGTACTTGCAGCTGCATCGCTGGGCGCGCAGCATTAGGAGGTTCTTGTTAGGACTGGTCGGACCGGTGTCAGGATGATGTAACTGGGTTGGGCATGATGCCACGTGTCTGACGTATGATGCCCCAGTGTCAGATATCACAATAAACTGCCACATTGCAGACATCGCAATGATCAGGCTTAAATTGTTAAAGCTACGTTAAAAATCAAAATCACACACACACGCCGCACACACACACATCAGAATCATGTTTATGAAAAAATGTACTGAATAGCAAATTTAGAAAAATTTGTTTACGATAAATAAATTGGAAACGTTATCTGATGATACTTGTTTAACGGCCTAACTGCTCATTTAACTGTAAAAAACAGGGTTATAATTTGCATCTTTACTATAAACCGTTGAACAAACATCTAATTATGAATGTATAACCAGCAAAATTTCTTCTTCGAGGGATGGCATCTAAAATAAAGTACAAAAGCAAACTGCTTATACAATGTTGCTGTTGATTTAACGTAATTGAATATTTCCGAACGTGAACTGAGCATATATCATTTTACGTTGTGACTTTTTCAGGAAAGGGTTTAAGCATATGGGATACATTTTCCCATGATCACAAAGGACGCATACTTCATGGGGACACTGGAGACATTGCTTGTGACAGTTATCACAGGTACATGGAAGACATTTTGCTACTGAAAAACCTTAAAGTAAGTGCCCAAAGAAGTATCGCAGAACTTTCCATATTTAGGTGGCTTCATGAATTCCTGAAGAAATATTTGTAAAGTAGCCATATGTTAAAAATGACCTATATTGCTATACAGTCAAATGTATAAAATAAATGTGTACATTTCCATATAAAAAATATTTGTGACAGCATATTTATTCATATAATATGTCTACATAAGTAATATGTTACATAACTCTTTATAAAACATGTTTCTTTCACACATAGCAAAAGTGTAAAAGAAATATTTGCCTAATTGAAACATGGTATATTGTGTGTTAATGTGTAAGCGCGCGTGCGTGCGTGTGTGTGTGTGTGTGTGTGTGTGTGTGTGTGTGTGTGTTTAACACGTGATGCAACTAGGTTTAACATAAGTGAAATTAGTGTACGCTTTGCATGGATAAATCGTTCTGATTTGTGTGGTAATTGTACCTGTGCGGATTATACTTTGCTTCGAATTGATTGAAGCTAGTATTAATTACTGGTGAACACTTAACTATTAAACGCTTGAGATCAAAATCTGGCTGGATTTTGAGGCCGTCCAAATGTAACATGATGCAACTAAGTGGGGGAGGGCACCCTTGGCGATGTGTTGCGATCTGGAGAGGTTATTTTACATGTGCCGTCACAGCAACAACACCAGCGCCAGATAAAATGTAAACTACGTAACAACTGAGAAATAAATTAAGGAGATACGAAGTCTACACCAGTATTTCTTGGACTTAAATTCATTTTCTAAACATTTTTTAGAGTAGGTTTCAAGAGAACTAAACCTGGTTTGATGATCGGTCAAAATTACGTGACGTCATAGTTAGATGATCTCTTTGCTAAAAAAAAATTTAATAATTATGTATCCCCTCACTTTGACCACCTCACCATCAGTAGAAAATCAGCGTATGTGACATTATCTTACAAACAGCAGGTTTCATCAAGCCAAAAACTGCTGATGAAGCGATGGTTTTAGTATGAAATCAAAGATTTGAAAATGTATTGGTATTAAAAGGTGCTATCAACTTCAAGTAGGTATTGATGTCACTGCCTTACCGTTATTGACGTTTTAGCATGTCTTCGATGGTAAAGTAGTTTCAATATTTACGATACGACAAAGCTGGAAATTCTTGTGCTAGAACAGTCAAAGGACAATGAAAGATCAATATTTATGTGGTTTATATGGCAACTTGGAAGAAGTTTGTGAAGCATTACTAAAGCAAAGGTCTACTTTATTCTTAGTAATACATTTGAAACTCTTTTTCAAAGAGGATTTTAATCACAAGTATGCTTTAATACTGGGTAACATATCAAGTGAGACGCAACTGTTGTTAGCCTATACATAAACACCAACTGATTTCAGACAGTTGATGACATCCTGTGTATTAATATCAAATGGTTTCCGTGGATGTAATCCTGTGCATTTCGTGTCCAAATTCAATTCGTCTATTTTTATTTTCACAAGGATTTTGCAGCACGCTTTTAAGCGTATACAGACATGCATACAGGCACATGCACATGCATGAGTAACCGCTGGTCTCGATCGATAACGTTTCATCGTTCGGAACAGTAAAATCATGCCAAAAGTAGCTTCAAGTGTCTGATTACACTGTCTTACAATTCACTTACAGGTAAATCACTATCGGTTCTCTATATCTTGGCCCCGTGTCTTACCTAAAGGAACTGCAGACGAGGTGAATTCCCAAGGGATCGCATACTATGAAAACCTGATCAATGCACTTGTGGACGATGGAATCACACCGATGGTAACCCTAAACCACTGGGACCTGCCCCAGGCTCTGGAGGACCAAAAGGGGTGGCTTAATAATTCAATTGTGGACATATTTACAGACTACGCCAGAATCTGCTTCGAACATTTTGGTGATCGAGTAAATTTTCCTCTCACGTTGTTCCCTTCTGTACATAATATGGATATACCTTCTTCCTAACTCTCAAGTCTGAAACACACATACACACGCGCGCGCGGGCGCGTTGAAATAATGGCGTCTGTGAAACATTTCCTATTTTCAGGTATGTGTTTGCGCATAAATATTTGATTCGTCCCTTCTACAGCACCAGTCACACCACTTCATGTAATATTATAAACTAATTCCAACATTAGTATTTACCCGAAAGAGTTTCATAGAAGGATTTACGTCTAACGAATTTGAAAATCTGTATGATCATCTACCGACGCAGTAATACATGCTCATACGTTATCTAAATTTCTTAATCTTTTAAATGACTTAGATTTGCATGCAATTGACAAAACGATAGTTATCTCCGCGTGGGATATTTTGAACTTAACGATAGAGTTTACGTATAACAAAACAGTTTTCAAGGTCTGACGTTTTTAACTTTACCGTTGAGTAAAAGTATTGCAAATCCAAGCCAAGACGTGTTCAGAAAGTGGTGAGGATTAAGGGTAATTGTGTTCAAGGAAGAACACCTTTTAGAAACATAGTACAGAGCTTACGAACAAAGGGCTTGATGAAAGTGTCATTTCAACCAGATGGAATGGACAAAACACGCTTCATTTTTTTGATCGTATTAATTCAACAGACGAAATAGGCCAAATTAATTTTTAGAAAATGACAGTGTGCAGGAGGTATTTGAGTAATCTAAATAGGAACATGGAATGTGCCATAAGGAAGGCAGAAACGAGGATCTAGATAGGCAATGAAAGCAGTGAGAGCACTGCAAACGGATTTGATTGGCACACTGTATAGCGGAACATTAAAGAGGATAGAACATTTGGTTAATGAATCAAAGGAGCGAAGGGGCTTTGTAATTTTAGTTTCTTCCTAAACGATCAAAAGTATGATAAACACGAGTTTTCAATCAATTTTTTTAAGCTTAATGCAAGACTTCCAGCTCGTCATTGAATTTTCTAAGTCATCCGTCATATATATATAGGTAAAGTATTGGATAACGCATAACGAGCCGTGGGTTGTTTCCAGCATATATGGGTGGGATCCGGTTCACGGAGCAGAATATGTCTACAAGGCTTCACATCATCTCTTACAGGCCCATGCCAAGGTTTTTCATCTATACGATAAACTATTTAGGAAGCAATACGGAGGTACATAGTCAAGTGTATATATATATATATATATATATATATATATATATATATATATATATATATATATATATATATATATATATATATATATATATATATATATATATATATATATATATATATTGAGAGAGAGAGAGAGGGACATACATACATACATACATACATACATACATACATACATACATACATACATACATACATACATACATACATACATACATACATACTAAAAATGAGGACTTTGTATAGCGCCTTATTCTTAGAAGCTCTAAGCGCTTCACAATATCTATAATGATATGACTACAGAAAAACACAAAACACAAACACCATGACATTGGAAAACATAAAAATCAGGCTAAAATCATAAAAGGTACAAACATTATTAGATCTCTAAATTTGTTACTGCAGTCGCGAAAGGTGAGTTTTAAGAGCACTCTTGAAAGGGATCACTGTTTCTTTGTGTCTAAGTTCAATGGACAATTCGTTCCACATCGCCGAGCCCTGGTATGGAAACGAACGTTGTCCATGTGACTTCGTTTTCATAGTGGAAACAATGCGTATTTCATGGGTGAAACCGTAGAGGTATGTGGGACTGGAATCTAACAGTTAAACGTAGCACAGAAAACAAATTTTGTGTTTCATTCTGGATCGAATGGAAAGCCAGTGTAGGGTACAGAGGAATGGTGAGGTGCGCTCTGATCGAGGTACAAGTAAAGATGATCCGAGCAGCTGTGTTTTAAACGCTTGGAAGTTTCTGAAATTGATATTGTGACGAATCAGACAGAATTGAATTACAATAGGCCAGTCTTAAAAGTAATAATGAATACACAAGTGTTTTAGTGGTATCAACTGAAAGATAGTTGCGCATGGAGCCGATTCGTCTCAACTCACGATATGCAGCCTTGCATAGTTTGATAACCGTTTGGAGCAATGTGAGAGTTCTATCTAGAGTAACACTTAGGTTTTGTACTGAGTGTGTGAATTTAATGTTGGTGTTGCTGATATTTATTGCTTAAGGTAAAGGATGTGAATGAAAAAGATTTTGTGTTGTGATCAAAATGGCTTCAGTTTTATCATCATTAATCTGCAGCTTGTTACATGTCATCCATGATTTCACGTCAGAAATGCACTTCTTTACTCCATGGATGGTAGCATCAGCTTCAGTTTGGTGGCTAGACTTGTATATTTGGGTGGCATCAGCATACAATTGGTGAGACACTGGGTGATGATCTATGACTCTTGAGAGCGGCTGAAAGTATCGAATGAAGCGAACTGTCCAAGAACAGACCCCTTTGGAAAACTACAACATAGATCAACCATTTGCAGATACAACTTGTGTCCTGTTGACTAAGTAGGACTTGAACCACTGTAAAGCTGTATTGTGAATGCCAAATGCATGCTGCAGACGGTAAAGTAATATATCATGGTCTATTGTGTCAAATGATGCAGACAAATCATGGAGGGTGGCGACTGTAATCATTCCACTATCCAAAGCAGAGAGAATGTCATTAAATACTTTCAGAAGAGTAGTTTCAGTCCTGTGGCAAGGGCGATATACAGACTGTACATTGCTGAAAAAACTGTTTGAATTCAAATGAGATACAAGTTGGGTGAGAACGACTTTTTCTAAGAGTTTTCATAAGAATAGGAGATTATTAACTAGGCGGTACTTTAAATCAGTATGGTCAAGTGTTGGCTTCTTGAGCATAGGCTTTTTGATGTCAGTTTTGAAAAATGAGAGAGAGATATTATTAACATCAGTTAGACACGGCACTATTGGGTCTAACATACATATATACATACATATCTTATATTCTTTACATTTGGTACAGACAGGCTGCAGTGAAACAAAATCTTATTTTTCCCAACGCGCGTGGTGAAGACAAAACCAAGGGAAATCATCCATCTTAATAAGAACCAATCAAATGTTTTGCTTTCCTAAATGTGTGTAGTGAAGAGACAACAATGAGGAATTAACAGTCCGAATACTTAAAGATTCGTAGTGAAGAGAGGACAACGAGAACTTATCCATTTGAATAATTACAATTCAAATTGACTCCATTTTTAAAAAGGTGAAACATATGGATCTCTCTTGATTAAGGTGTATGCATATCCAAGTCATCATCTGGATGTGTTTCGGGGATGGTGGTAGTATTTATATTATTTGCAGACTTTTCAAATTACAAACAATTCCTGCTTTTTACGAAATTGTATTATACTTTGTTTAACCTTGAACAATTTCATATTCATTATGGTACTTGATATTTTATACCAAAACGAAAATTTTTGTAGCAATCTGCACTGTTGTGTTAAGATGACCATGAAGCTAGCAGATCTTCACAAGCGTAAGGCGTATTTATTTTTACAAGATCCAAAAGAATTGCATCATTACTTTCACAATGTATGATTGAGTGGGTACATGTTACCCAAACGAGATCCGTTTCTGTCCATTATAATAATTTATATGCGATATATCTTATTAAACAAAATTCATTAAAATCCATATGATTCAAATAACTAATGTTATATTTCAGGAAGTATAAGAATCACCCTTAGTCACATGCAAGGATACCCTAGAGTGAAAAATGATCCATCCGATATCGAGTCGGCAGAGCGATACAACCAGTTCTCTCTGGGTTAGTTTGCAAATCCTATTTTTGGAAATGGGGATTACCCAAATGTCATGAAGTGGCAGATTGGAAACAAGAGTTAAGCAATGAACCTAGGTGAATCGAGACTTCCAGCATTTTCTAATTCAGAGAAAGAACTAATTAAAGGTAAGTATAGTTTTTTTATAAGTGATTTCCGATGTAGTGTAGCAGCAAGAAGGGTGAACAGACCGAAACTATTTCAGACAAAATCAGAAAATAAACCGAAACTATTTCAGACAAAATCAGAAAAAAACCCTAAACTATTTCAGACAAAACTATTTTCAGGCAGACGAGGCTAGAGAGAGAGAGAGAGAGAGAGTGTGGTGAATAGACATGTTTTCACACAAAAATAAGGCTGCTACGGAGAGAGAGAGAGTAAATAGGTCAAGTTTTCAAACCTCTACGAGACAAACTATTTGAGACAAACCGAAACTTTTATGGTTTTAACCGAATATTTTGTCAAGTCCTATATGATAACCTTTGATCTAGGCCCTTTCTAGGGTGATGGAAATTTATCGTTATAAATGCATGTGGGACCGACTTAGCGTGACTAAAGAAATTTCTAAAGAGATTATAATCCATATCTCCACTGCACCAAGTCTGGTGAATATTTCGTACTGTATGTGTGTCAACTCCATTAAATACAGAAGAATATTACAGTTATCCCTGATCACTTTTGGTATTTGTGTATATCTCTGAGTAACATATATCACATCGGTATTTTCATGCCTACCTCTGGAAAATATCCTGGCAGGGTTTGCTTCTTTATCCAACATCACATCATCATATACGACTAAATTGTTAATACTTCCATCAAGAGAATCAACACTCGGTGCATCCTCGATATCGGTTATAAATTCAATAATATCCTCACCGATTTCTGATGTTGCTTTCTCGTTAAAAATCTGTTAACACTTCGTAACATCGCTGATCATCTACACTTGAGGCTACCAAATATAGTTTATCCCATTTCATCCATTTTGTCATCAAATTAAGTAACAACTGCGTCTTGCCACTTCCAGATGGTCCAATTATAATTATGCAAATAGAATTTGGTAGCGCTGCATGATGGTTAACGGGTTCTCGTGTTTATGTCGTTGAAAACACAATTACATTCATGTTATTATAAAACAACAATTACAACAAGCAATAACAGATCAGCACTTGCTGGTAAGTGTGTACAATGTGGTACAAAAAATTAGATTTATTTCTAAGGATTTTAAAATAGAGTGAGGAGGTGATATTGCAGCCAAAGAAGCAAAACGTCCGGGGACTATATCGGCAAAATATTCAGGTGAAAAACACCTTCCAGGGTATAGTTATTGTGGACCTGGAACCAGACTCAATATCCAACTCGATGATCAAGACCAACCCCGACCCGGCGAATATCCAATAAATGCTATTCATGAGGCGTGTCATGCTCAAACTGTTGCGCATAAAATCAGCAATCTATAACACACACATATCGCAGATGGGAAATTGATTCATGCGTTAAATTCTATCACTGATAAATCCTTTAAAGAAAACTCAGCATCCTGGTTGATAAAATCGGCGATGAAAAGTAAATTAATGCTGGGTGCTGGTAATTAATAACAGTATGGAATCTATTTATTATTCCCCAGGAGGATACTGGCGAGGTAAATCAGCAATCGATAAACTCGCTAACGCCGCAAAAGTAAAAAATACCACCGCGTCAGATTGGTTATCCAAACAGGCGATATGGTAAATTTATCTACCACCGCCTATACAAATTAACTTCTCACATGTTGACGTCAGCGTCCCTAATGAAGTTCATCAGGCTGATATATTATTTCTGCCGCATGACATTGTTAATAAACAAACATACAAGCATGCGCTAACCGTAGTTGATGTCGTGAGTAGATAAAAACAGGCTGAACCATTAAAGACAAAGTCATCAACTGAAGTAGCTTGTGCGTTAAAAGGATTTATCGACGAGGTCCTCTGCAGTGGCCAAATCTATTGCAGGTTGATCCTGGCAAGGAATTTCAGGGTGTAGTGTTATCAACAATAAAGCATCATAATGTCACCATCAGACGAGGACATACGGCACTACATCGCAATCAGGTAATTGTTGAACGATTTATTCTGACACTTGCTCAGCGGTTATTGGGATATCACTACACGAAGGAATTGATTCAGGATACACGATCTCTTGAATGGGTCAAGAGATTACCAGGTGTAATTACCGCGCTAAATAATGAAATCACTCGAACGAACAATTAGTACGAAACCTATTAACGCCATAAAAAGTATATACGCGTACAAAAACCACAATATGATTTTTCAAAACAAAGAATACTTGGCAATGTCACTGTGAGATATGTATATGAACCAGGAGAACTCGAAGGCGGTGGAAAAAGAGCTACTGATCCTATTTGGAGTGTCACTACACATAAACTATCTAACATAACAAGATCCACGGGTAGGCCAGCAATCCATGGATTAGATTCAACTGCTCCGCATCGCGGATTTACACGTGAACATTATAAGTGATACCCGAGGATACTCAATAACCACCGCGTGTTCTTAACTAGCACCTCTTCATCTGTTACACTCAAGACAAGTCAACATCACATTACATCTGGTATGACCAAGACTATTATTTTTCTGGTTAATTGGCTAGGATCTTTATCCGACCAACACCAACGCATTATAGAATTACAACTCGCGCAGTGATTATTTTGTTGTTGTTTCAGCGTAATTATAAATTCAGCATCAATACCAAATTCTCTCTTATTATTTGTATCCTGTTGTTTATAACCAGCGAGTTTTTTTCTGATTATTTCATCGCTGACAATATCACTGATTGTGGTCTCATTAGCATCTATAACAACTCTTTGAAGTTGATTTATTCTTCGTACTCTTGACACTGCCAAGTAAACTAAATTTGATCACTTGATGCTATCATCTACGATCCAAACAATTGTATCGGATATAGTCAATCCCTGCGAAGAATTTATCGTCATTGCGTATCCTTGCGTCCATAAGGATTTATCTTCGACAACACTGATATCAACCGACACAATATCATTTAACACGAAACTACGCTTCTCGGTTCCTGACTCTGTCAGGCCTGGAATATCAATTTCAGTATTCTGTCTTCGCGTATCCGTAGGCCTATACCACAATGGCACTGGAAATGTTGCGAATTTTTCTTTGTGTGTTTTAAATAACTGCATCTGAAGTGTGTATCTGATTATCTTTCAACTTGCCACTATCAAATAATTTGGTTTACACGCTTTCCAAAAATCATTTAATGGGGTGTCTGAAATTATTTCACGCGCTATTTCACACTGGATTTTATCCGATAGTAATCTATTTAATTTCTTGAACTCACTTAATTCTTTATCAAGAGATCTGAGATCAGTATTAATTTTTTCATAATAATCTACAAAATTCTTCAGCCAATCATGTGGAGATAAACCGACAAATGGTGGTGGCTGACCATGATCGCCACACAATATAACAGTTGTATTCTTTAACAATAGCCAATCAAGAAACATTTTAATATCTCTAATGATACTGTGCATATCTCATCCTAAATAATAATTTCAGGAATATATTTCTCGCCCATTCGATCAGGAGTCCATGCGTCACCTTTCCAACGAAAGAAACTGTGATAAGTGCAAGCATTAACCCCTCGCTGTTTCATCTCTTTTGCAAGTGTGTGTGTTGGTGTTAGCACAATCATTTTTGATTTCCCTCGAAATAATTCGATCACACGAGTCGTCTTCTCTGACCCACCACACCCGTTTAAGTAACTGGTTTTGTATCATTAAAGTATCTGGTTTTGTAATTTTAAATTCTCACAGTCAGTACGGAACCTGGTTGTTACTCATGACAGTACTCTCACGTTGCACCAACATGTCATGAACATATGCAAGGCTGCATATCTTTAATTGAGACTCAACAGTTTCATTCGTAAATATCTTTCAGTTAATGCCACGAAAACACTTGTGTGTTCATTTGTACTTTCAAGACTTGACTGGTTCGTCACAATATTTACTCCAGGAACTTCAAAAGTTCAAAACACAGCTGCACGGATCATCTTTAGAGTACCTCAATCAGAGTACACCTCACCACTGCTCTGTACCCTAAATTGGCTATCAATTCGATACAGAATCAAATTGTGCTATGTTTCAATGACAGACTCCTGTCAAACATACATATCCAGCCTCACCCATGTGTATACACCAGCTAGATCCTTACGCTCTTCTTCTGATAATCGTACACACATTGTTCCCAAGGTGAAAACAAAGTCATATGGACAATGTTCGTTTGCACACCAGGGCCCGGCCACGTGGAACGAATTGCCCATTGAAATTAGACACAAAGACACAGTGGTCCCTTTTAAGAGTTCTCTTAAGACTCACCTGTTTCGACTGTAGGGACAAACTTAGCGACATAATCATGTTTTGTATCTTATATGTTTTCAGCATGATTTTATGTTTTCCAATTTCATTGTTTTTGTCATTTGTTGTTCTGTAGTGTAGTCATATCATTATTGATGGTGCAAAGCGCTTAGAGCTTCGAAAGATTAGGCGCTATACAAAGTCTTCATTATTAATATTATTATACAAGATCAGCAGGTCCATCTATGATGTTTACTATAGATATTACTGATCACGCTGAACACATTAAGTATATTAAATTACGAACACCAGTAGCTACTGCATCTGATCCACAACCAGCTGATTCTGTTGAACATGAAGCAAGACCAGCTGCTGCCTTTGATGTTATAAAAAGTGATAGTCTTTGTTTCAACCTAGGGTTTGCAACACGCGTATCAATGTTGCAAGGACAGCATAGATTATTTTCATGCGCGATTCAACTATCGCATATGTTTGGATTTTGCAGAAATGTTAGAAAGGTTATCTTTGGTGCGAAACATACAGTAGTCCTCGTGCGAAAAGGCGACAATAATGATATAATCTGGCCAGAAACAAGCCTCTAGTCGCTGCTAGTAAAGTAAATATAGCAAAACTCTCACTGTGGATGCCAGTAATGACTCCACCAATCACCGCAGAGGTAAAATTACTATCATTTATGTATACAGGTGGTAAATCATTGCTATCATGGCTAACGACACCAACAGATATTATGGCGAGTTGTGTTAATGGTATATTTACATGGCACATAGCATCAAAACAGGGAGTTTCTGCGCCGCGGTATATATGTGTTGCATTATAGGATAAGACGTTATTAAATTCACAAGCACGCAGCCATATGATATTTGATCAACTCGGTGTTTCTGAAGTCTCGTTGAGGATAAACGGCCAACAAGAACCATCCGAGGATATTTTGCTTAATTGCGGACAAAACCAAATAGCACGCGCGTATCATGGTTTTCTGACATTAATGGGACATGATAATAATATAGATACGGGTCTACAAATATCACAGTTAGATATAAGAACACTATATACGATTTATTTATTTATTTTACGTTGAAACATCTTGATTTAACCAGGCAGTCCGTCGTTGACATACATTTCCGAGCTCGTGTAACTCTTCCGGTTGCTACAGCTCCACTTATCCCTAATTACAGAGCAGTTGCTGTCATACTCAGTGACAAATCAAATGCTACTCGAAGGTGTTGGTGGACGAAGGATGGTAGTTGATGCGCCAGTGGAAAACATGTAAATGTTTTTCAAAAACATGTAGACAATTAGATCAATCTCGTATTAAATGAAATGTCATATAGTCATGTTAATGTTACTCTGACTCCTGGTCAAATTAAAAAATTGCAATCGGATTAAACTAAAGCATGCGGGACTACGATATCGCTAAAACACAATCAGATGTCTGGTGGTCAAAATAAACTATCACTGACAGATCGTCAAATTAAGCATTTCAATGATGCTATCAAAGATCGACAAGGTATTCAGGTCACTCTCTCTGCATCTGCAATCAAAGCCATGATAAAATCAGGTGGCATATTTCCACTTCTTGCGCCGCTACCAGAGCATATTGCAGCCGCCGCTCCCGCGTTGGCGAAAGCGGCTGCCCTCGGAGCTGTTGGTACCGCGACAGGGATGGCGCTAAAGAAAGCGACTGGAAAGGGATACAAAAAGGGGAAAGGGTCTAAGACTACCAGGAATTCCGTATCCATGGTACAGCGGAAACGGCCTGAGACTATGGACGGTTTACTAACTCCAACAGTGAGGGCTCCATTGTCGAATTTTGATTTACTTGATGCTGCTAAAAATTAGCGATAAAAAACTGTAGAGGTATTTTTATGCGAGATCAATTACCACAACAACCAAATAGCACTGAAACCGGTATCATTAATCTCCATAACAGCATCGGATCTGGAACTCACTGGGATGCATACGCGATTGATCCGCGTGCTATTGTTTATTTTGATTCATATGGGTTAGCACCGCCTAAAGAATCTATGCGTTATATACATCAATTAAAAATTCCTCACTGGTATTCAACGCTACCAACACAGAAAATGACAGACCCACCAATATGCGCCCTAGAAGTATTAAATGTATATCATCATCAACTAAACCACCCCATAAACCGTAAACGAAGATATGAGAAATCTCTTTTTAGAGAGATCTTCAAATATAATGATCGATATTTGGGGAAGATCTCTCTCAACCCACCGCGGAAATATCTGCAACCAATGATGTAAAAAAATAATCGAAGATGAAATATCCGAGATATTAAACCTCGCAAATGTGGATCCAAACGAAATAGTAGTATTTCAAGACAAACAAGGGAAATTGAAAGCGAATGATGTTTCCCTGAATAATATTCTTGTTAGAATTAATGGAGTGACCGAAAATTCCCTAGCGGTGTTTGATTCCACTGGTAAGATTAAACAAGGAGTTATTTTTCCAACTGTGATAGATATTATTAACAGTCGAGTAAAAACATCCGGTGACACAATGACATGAGTTCTCGACATGAACTCCAATAAAATAACTACACTTGGCGATCAAACATTGGATACTCATGCTGTGACAAAAAATATGTAGATGTGGTACACGATAAACTAACGACGATATATGGTGAGCATAAAATCACAGATGATAAACTAACGACACTGCAAGCTGAGCATAAAAACACAGATGATAAACTTACAACGCTGCGAGGTGAGTATGATGTTCATGTAGGCATGTTTGGAAATCTTCGTAAGAATTTTAGAAAAATTGATGAAACCGCAGATAATTTCTTTTGTACTCCGATGACTGTCCCAATGAAACTTTCTGATATGAAAACAAATCAATGGTTAAAAATACATGACGATATTGTTGGTAATTTTCGTGCTATCGCGACCCGGCTTGATAAAATCAAAATACCACATAAACAAAATATTAATACCGTGTACTCGACGTATCAAGGATCTTCCGACTGGACACCTCAAAATAATATCATTAATATTACCGCTGAAGTCAGAGGTATATATAGATTGACCCTGCTTTCAGGAGTACAGTTTAATGTGTCATCGGATACATCTACGGGAATTAATACTGCAAGTGCAATAATAGATAAGGGATTCAGTGAAACATTTACAATAACCTCAGTCAGTGGTAATTTAGCTCGGTCATCAATGACATACTACGTAGAATTTTTAATTGATTTAAGTAAATAGTGTAATGAATGTTCAGCAGTATCTCCATGATCAAGTCCGTGAGTTTCAAACTAAACTAAAAACTCTTATTGACGAATATACGGCGAAGATAATAAAAAATAACGCAGGCAAATTACCAGCGTCAACGTTATTGTGTATTCGGTTTCAAGTGTAGTTGCTGGAACTGGTATATTGAATTTCCCCACTGCGATTCCCGTTAAAGAGATAGCGATGGCAAAATTACGAGTATACCACAGTTGGCCGAATATTAGATCAAAACCATTTGTTGGTTAGCAGCCGAATAATTCCTTGGTGTTTGGGAGTGAAAATAAACAAGACGAAACTCCAGACTGGAATATAGTTTCCTTACCATCTGGGTCTTACCAAATTGAACAGATCAATAATGAATTACAGCGTAGAATAAAATCCATTACGGGAAGAGAATCAAAAATCGCTATAACTGTTCATGAACCAACATTATCATCCGCGATTGAGATTAACTCACCCTGGTATTCTGTAGATATCTATCAGAGTTCTATAAGAACCGTGCTAGGATGGCCTGAAATCCCACCAAAGGCACCATCTTATCAGAACCATCGAAGTCTGATTATGTCGCAGACAATAAATCATATCATGATATCTCCGTTGCAAGCATCCATCCTTATTATATGAAATATTTAATAAATCCTATTAGTTACGATAACGGGAGTTCGTTTATTAACAGAGGGGTTCAGAAGACGGTTGGCTCGCAATGGATCTAGCTTGTGTCATGGGATATTTCAGTTCCGTAAATAATAGATATAAAGAATATCTAAATAAATTACGGCAGAACTTTCAAGAACATATTATCAATTTATCGTTGAAAACCTCAATTATCAAATACACGGAACTACTAAATCAAATCGCATATGATATGGAATTATTTAACACACAGCTTATTCAAGTTATACTACATGCCAAAGATAGTTCTGAGAAAGTAGAATTTGAAAAACTATTTAATATACGTGTAGAGGATATTTCAACATTTAAATTTCCTTGATATAATACAACGCAATCACGAAAATCAGTCGGTGATCTCATCGATGATTGCTTTCCACAAATAGTCGCCACATGGACAAAAAAACACAATCACAAACAAAAATTCTCGAACATAATAATGACTCAGATGGGGCAGGTAGGCATATTGCTCCTATGTGATGATATCGATTGAAGTTACCAAATAAATCTCGAAAGATCAAATCAGGCCCAGCAGGGATATATTTTATATTCATTTGCACCAACGGCTCCACCCAGACTTTTTATGATTGAGGAGCCAACAAATCCAGTGTATATGCGATGCCATAATGATTCATTAACGAGAATTAATTTTAAACTCACTGACCAGTCCAATAATTTGATTGACTTAAGAAATAAGACCTTACAAATTAGTCTGTATGTGAAATCCTAAAGGATTTTCGTCTTAAATATTTTACCAAATCAATTTCAGTTTGTCTGAAATAGTTTGTCTCGTAGAGGTTTGAAAACTTGGTCTATTTAATCTCTCTCCGTAGCAGCCTTTTTTTGTGTGTGTGAAAACTTGTCTATTCACCCTTCTCTCTCTCTAGGTTTGATCTGTCTGAAATAGTTTTGTCTTAAATAGTTTCGGTTTATTTTCTGATTTTGTCTGAAATAGTTCCGGTTTATTTTCTGATTTTGTTTGAAATAGTTTCGGTCTGTTCACCCTTCTTTCTGCTAATATATCACTTGCCAAATCAGTCAGTAGGTACATAACTCATCGAGTTCTCTCCTTGGTATCAAGGCATTCATTTTGACCAACGTCTTTTGAAATATAATAATGTTCTTATAAAGTATGACACGTATCAAATTTGGATGTGATTTACATTGTAATATTTTGATGGCTTGAGTTTCTTTGAGGGTAGGGGAGGTTCGGCTGCGGCTTGCTTTGTAGGTATACAAATACTGTCTCGTTATAACTATGAAGTAGTAAGAAATATGGCAGAGCTCGTAACCCGACTATACCAGAACACTAAAATATAGTATAATATATTTTCAAAATTTATTTATTTAAAACATTTTGTACATGCTCGTTGTGATAAAACAATAGTTTCAAAATTTAATTATCATTTATTTTCTTCCTCTCACATTTTTTGTTCTTCTTCTGGTAGTATGTAATCTCCAAGATACACAAGTGTTGTGCTGTTATTTTCATCCGCACTAGAAACCATGCGTTAGGCAAGTGATGCCATAACCATATGACAGTCGGAAACGTAAGCACAGTAATAATGCATGACATAATCCCGTCCACAAGCTTTAAACAGTATTTATGCACATAGTTGGATAAATTGTGCATTAATATCAGCAATCAGATACAACTGCACAGCACATCATCATTTTTCATTTTAAGACAATTACTAAACCAGCATGTGAAGTGCAAAATTTGCCATGTATATTAAAAAGAAGGGCAAGTTATTCCACACCCTTTTGGATTTAACATTTACTTCAAACTTTGGGTCAAGGTCGATATCGTGCCATGGCTGTAATGCATTTTCTATGACTACTGATTAGGAAACATCTTGCAATACTGGACTTTTATACTGAAGGATCAATACCCATTTTCATTGATGTATCACACTCAGCCTAACATAATCATCCACAGTTCTATCTGCCTTTTATAATTCCCTTCAGGAAGTGCCGACTTTCTCGGCCTGAACCTTTACACCGACACTCTGGTAACCAAAAGGGTCCGACCTCCACTGAACGCTTCCTACGACAACGACAGGGATGTTGAAATTGAGCCTGATCCAAAATGGCCTAGGTATATAATCTTTTCTATATCTATCTATATCTGTTGTGATTATGTGCCCTTTCGTAAGATCCTTTGCAATTTGATAACAATACATAGTTCATGTAAGCATGTATCTTTAATGTTTAAACATCTTGCTTTATGTATCTTTTTCTCCATTTGACATTAACTTGAATTTTTGGTTGACGTCTGATCATATGACTACAAAACACAAACAATAATATATTATTTCGCGAAGTATAAAATACGCATAAATACTGACCGACATGTATATTTTATCTCGCGCTGAGAAATGGCGTTAAAACAAAAATATCAATATCTCCTTGCATCAATGATAAATAACATGTACGCGAAGAAATCTAAGAAATCAGTCACATCTGTATTCTGCCAATTTTGGTTTGTATACTGTCAGAGAAACGGTTGCGGTAGAGTTTCGGCATACGTTAATTTGGTAACTCCGTGCATTTATTCCAATACCGGCGTCATCATGCTGACTTTGTTACAGTTCTGGTTCTGACTGGTTGAAAGTGACTCCCTTTGCTCTCCGAGGAGCTCTCAACTGGATTAAAGACCACTACGACAACTGCCCTGTCTTAATTACAGAAAATGGCGTCTCTGACAAAAACGGTGGGCTCAATGATGTACATCGTGTGGCTTACATCAGAGATTACGTCGACGAGGTACTGAAAGGTACTGTAGCTTTGTTTTCCCAAGGTTAGGTTACGTTTCATCCTACGATAGCTTGTTTCACTGGGTTTTGATGTTAATTTCAAATTCATTATTTTTAATCATGTAAAACATTTAACTGACTAGCAGTCTATTATAATGCTTGCTACAAAACAATTGGTTAAATCAAAAGAGAATAGACCCCTCCCCCGCCTTTGATGTACGATATACTGATATTTCGTTTCAAGGAAGACTATATTTTCATATATGTATGTAACATGTTCGTTGATGAATTAATTAGTCTAGTACATCAAACATTACAATAACTGTATGTCGCTTAGTTTGAATCGAGTAGAAAAAGTAGCAATATAATGGAAGCTTCCTAAGTATGGTATCAACTGTATGTTTTATATCATTTAGCTATACGGATAGACGGCTGTGATGTTAGAGGTTATAGTGTGTGGTCGTTGTTGGACAACTTTGAGTGGATGCGATGTATTCAGAACGTTTCGGTTTGCACTTTGTCAACTTTTCTGACCCTGAGAAACAGAGGATTCCAAAATTATCGGCAAAATACTACATATCAATTATAGAACATCACGGATTCCTAAAGGACCCATATACTGAGACTCAATCACCAATCCAATCCACAAAAGAAAACATCGTAAAATATTCTTCGACGCGGTCAACTATTAAAAATAGTGGAAATTTATCTTTTCGATTATACACGTCGGGAATTTCTCTTCTTATGTCTCAAATACTTTGTCAGAATCTGATATTTCTTTTTTAATGTGACTCATTAGGCTTTTCATTCAGCAACGGCATATATTTTTTCGCGTTTGTTTGTCACTATAGCGATCCATTATATCTTTATTAAATAAATGAATATAACAAGGAGTACTGATAATAGTATTGTTTGTTCATAGTATTTGTGTCATCATATTAATACATTGTTTGTTCTTATTTGTCTGGTTTTGTTGGTGTAATGGCACTTAAGCACATTATTGGCTATATCATACCCAGAAAATGGAGTTTAAATGTTTTTCAAATAACACACCAAAGCAGCCGACCCTGGTTAGCCTGGGCGGGTATGAAACTTGGTACCCTTGGATTACATGTGGGTGTTTGTGGGTGTAACGCCATTTTTCACCTGATGACTAAATACATGGCAGCCAAAAGAGGAAGATCTCCGAAAATGTACAACACTAACGAAGATTCCAAATATACTATCACCATTCTATATGGTCACAACATGGAATGGTAAAATAAAGTGTCAAGCTTAGCATGTTTAAACTATGTTTTTTAGGGCAAGAATAAAAGTAGGACAGAAGATATCATAACATGTATTATCGTGTTTTAGCAAACATGTCTGTAAAATATAGACACAAAACATTTTCGTTGTTGTACAACTGTGCTTCTGCTGTAAAGGTATCGGTTTCAGCCACAACTTCATTCAAAACTTCCATTCAAGCCGGTTGATTTTCCAGGCATTCTAACTTTTAAAATATATAATGGGTAAAACTCGTCTTACAATCACTCAGTAAATGTTAACATATAATGGTGATGTTCGGTAGAAAAATAATATACGTTCTAAAATCAGGTTCGGTAGAAAATGGTATACTTTCTAAAATCAAGATTTCATTCACATCAAACACTTCCATAACTTTTCTGGTATCATCCTCACTTTGAATATATAGGTCTGAAACTAATTCCTTATTTGGACTTAGATTACTCAATAGATTACTAAAATTACTCATGAATTCAATAATTCTGAACAAGACCCCAAACAAAATGTTCTACAGATTTGCATTTTCACGTATGCCTTGCAGGGTATGAGTTCATTCATGGAAAGTTAAGATCCAAGGTTCATGGACAAATATGTAAATTATGGCATTAACCTGAACAACAATTCCAACAAAGACATATCGCTATCAAAACGTGTGTACTGCTAAATGATTCATAGCATTTACAGACTGTGTAGTAATTTATAAGTACATTGATAACAAATCAATTTAAAGCTGGTATTCAAGTAAATGTGTTTCTGCTAGAGAAACATGATGGTCAAACCAATTTAAAAAACAAAAACAAAATAAGACGACAAACTGTGTATGTGTTGAAGGGAACGTTCTCTTCTTGCATGGCCAAAATCTTGGATCTGGCTGGAACTATAGCCTGACAAAACATCTGATATAACAAAAATGGCAGTCACAGCTTTCATTCCGTCAAATTGCAAACGTCAAATTTGTAAATATTACGATTCATTAATATTTATTATTATTTATTATCAAATTTTATAAGAGTCTCTAAAAGTTGACCAAACTGATTAATAAGTTTTGTATTCGTTATTTTCTTGACCATATAAATGAATGTAATCTATTGTTGTGGACCCCACCCCACCCCACCCCAGCCCCGGCCACCGGCCAAAACTAAAACATTGCTGCAAAAGGGGCAAAAGTGTTGTGTCACCTTGAATAGCGTTCTCTACACCATATAAATTCGTCAGTAAACTTAAATATTTGAATATTCAAATAAATACCCATAAAAAGCTTTAGTTTCGATTATATTATTTATGTTTCAAGTATTCTTAATATATCTGAAACATTTTGGACATGTGCTTTAAAGCGGTGGGTTATCATCGTAACGTAGTTTCGGAGTAGCATGTGTTTCAGAACGGTCATTTTATTTCCTTGATGACTTAACATGTTACAGATGACGTAGTTTTATTAAAGTTTTCTTGACAGATATGTTACACTTTGCTGCAAGTAAACAAAATGGTTCGACCTTGCCTCATCTCGTAAATGTACACATTATGCATAACAATGACCAAAAACAATTAATACACATTTATACCCATTCAAAATACCTCTAATTATCGATGATCAATTAATTGAAACCCTTGATGTAACTTGTTCAATGTCGACTGTCTAATGAATAAAACCAGGTGACGTCTTATATCCACCTACGTCGCATTTTTGTTTTCACCACATAAGCCCAGTTAATGAAAAAATTATCAATTCACTGTTGAATTTAATGACATTTTCTTTATCGTTCTTTCCTTATGTTCAATGCCGAATAAGGAAAAGGTAATTTATTTTATTTGTTTTAAAAAGATAAATATTTATATTTTCCTACTTTAACATTTACATAATTTTAGAAACAAAACAAGATTAAACGTTTATAAAATTGTCATAAATGCATTACATACCGTTTACATGATTTTCAGAATGGTAGAAACCTGCATTGTTTTTAAAAGACCAAACAGCTTGAATAAAAACATACACAGGTTTAAAGGAGGAGAGAATATCGATTCATATAAAGATTTTATATTGTTGTATTCGCCATTGTTGCCATTGCCTGTGATCATACATTTCTTTTCTCATCTCAACAACGGCATTGTTATCAACCTCACTGAAGCAGATGTCGTTATAATATAACAGAAAGCAAAACGTGGTACTCATAAATAAACTGTCACGGGACAAATGTATGCAAGTATGAATAGTTTTTAGTTTTGACTTTTGGTAGAAGTAGAATGATGATTCAGAGTGTAAATTAATTTTTCATAAACTTTTCTATCTTACGAATTCTTCCGCGATTTGTTCTTAAGGCCACTTAAACTGATATTGTCGATTTATGTCTAAATTCTCCGTTTAAGATATTAAATCAAATCTACAAACATGAACATTAATTATATATGATATCAATAACCCTGAACATTCGACATGTATGTACCTTGCACTTTAGAACTGGATTCATTTCAAAGTTCTTGCCCCCACTTTTGAATCCCGCAAAATAGCAATACAAATAATAAAACCCACTGACCCCCACCTATGTAGATGTTGAAAAGCGCGGGTGACAGGAGACAGCTTTGACAGCTTCGACGTATTCCAACTGTTGTATTGAACCAGTCCCTCACATAACCGTGAACAATTTCGGCACTGGTAGCCTTGGCATACAGTTTGCCTGATGGAATTGGTCAACTTTTGACCCATGTTGTACTTCTTCATTGTGGTCCACTCATTCATTTTCAAATATATAAACACATGATTGATGTTTTGTTAATGATGCGAGTGCTTTTGACACAGAACCCTGAGACTGAATATTTGTTCTGTTGTGCTTCTTCCACTCCGGAACCCTGCCTATTCTTAATCGATTATTTTTTCTGCTTGTGCTTTCAGTCTGTGCAAGATGATCTTCAGCACCTTACTAGCATGGCTGATCCAACTGATAGTTCTGTAATTGTGGCACAGCTGGAGATTGCTTTCTCGGGAAGTGATATTATCAGTGACTGGGTTCACTGTATTGGCCGTTCATCTGTCTGCCAGATCTTGTTGCAGATAACTTTTAGTAGCTTCATCAATTATCTCTCCATTTCGTAATACGTTCAGCTGTATTGTTGTCTACTCCAGCTGCCATCCCATTCATCAGTGCTCTTATTGCTGATTCCATCTCTTCTTTAAAAATGGGGAAATCATCATCATTTGTGGAGTTGAGAACTCCAAGCATCTCTGGGTCTCCTGTGGACTGATTGTTGTATGCTTTTTTTTACAATAGTCAGTCCATATTTCCGCAATATAACTTGCTTCTATGAGGCATTTACAATTTTTGTCTTGAATGGTACATGCTCTTGGTTGCTTCTGTCTGGTGAAGTCTTTCACAACTTGGAATGTCTTTTTGCTGTTATTCTTTATAGACTGCACTCTATTTATGTGCACTTTGGTCCAATCTAATCTTCATTTGCTTTCTTCAAGTTTTGTTCTTCTGATATTCTTGTTTATTTCTTAGTACTCCACTGCCCCTGTTGTGTGTCTGGTGCTTTTGATGTTTCATCGGGCATCACACATATTCAGAATCTCTTCTGTAACCCAGGCTGTTTTCTTTGGGCGATGGAGGCCAATCATGTCCTTGATAGCTGGTTTCATGACTTTTGAAAGTGTTTGTTATCACTTTAACATCAATATCCATCACAAGGAGTATAGTAAATTAATCCTCCAATTGTGGCTTGAGATGACTTGCAGATGTTAAGGTCCTTCAGTTGTTCATGGTTGAATTTGAGCCTGATTTTCTTTGGCTTGTTAATTTTCATCAGCTTTACTCGGACGTTCATAATGACGAGGTCGTGATCAGTCCCAACATCAGCACCTGG
>JARLTB010000289.1:2370000-2540000 GCA_030141615.1 Unio pictorum
GAAACGCAGTGGCTTATTGAATGTGATATTGTTTGGTTTTCCTGTAGTTGGGTTCGAAGTTTTTCTAAAGATAGTTGGTATGGATATTCTGTGTTTAGGTGTATTAGGTGTATTTTGTATTTAACCCTTTGACTACATCCTCTGACATGTCAAGATTGTCATGAATCAAAAACACGCAGCTAGTTTTAGTTTTCTGTATGCAACATCACACGAGGATACACAAAAGAGAAGCTCTTGGGCCATGTGCAGACCACTCTGGTCAGAGGATTCCCAAGAAACACTTATAGATGCCAGTTTTGAACCTATAATGGAACAATGATATTTCCATAATATGCCTTTAAATTCAAGCCTTAGTTCTTGACAGGAAATCAATCAATTAACGGGGCACTTCAATCAAGCACGTACTAATCAACATCTGTTAATGAATTGAAATGTCCAGAACAACTCCGCGATCCGGATTTTCTATAACAAGTCCCATAAGAGGAGACTGGCAAGTACTCATCGATATCTACCTAATGCTGTCACGGGATATTCGGCCTTCCTGACACAGCAGACTGCTTCGAACACCGAATAACCGACCTTAAACACTGCCGCACACTTTACATTGGACCATGCTTTCATGTGGAATAACGAAGAATCTTAGCTTCGGTCCATTTACACAAGTCTCAAGGGCATTTCTACATATAGCCCCCAACCTCAAACAATAAATATCAGCAACACCAGCATTAAATTCACACGTTCAGTACAAAACTTTGGTGTTACTCTAGACAGTACTCTCACATTGCACCAAACTGTCATTAACATATGCAAGGCTGCATATCTTCAAGTGCGACGCATCAGCTCCAATCGCAAAATCTTTCAGTTGATGCCACTAAAACACTTGTGTATTCATTAGAACTTTCAAGACTGGACTATTGTAACTCAATTCTGTCTGGTTCGTTTCAATATATATATATATATATATATATATATATATATATATATATATATATATATATATATATATATATATATATATATATAGATAGATAGATAGATAGATAGATAGATAGATAGATAGATAGATAGATAGATAGATATTCCAGAAACTTCACAAACTTCAAAACATAGCTGCTCGGATCATTTTTAGAGTACCGCGACTAGAGCACACCACAGCAGCGTTGTGTCGCTTATTCAGTTTCATAGACTTGTAGCGAGCTTTGAAAGCATTAATCATTCTCCCTTTCTGCCTCAGACAGTAAGCCAAAAGGCGGTGATAAGGAATACACACAGTTACGACAAAAATGTTGTACTAAATGTATATTTGCATCATTTGCCTATACAGATTGACCGTCACGAGGTTAGAAGTTATAGTAAATATTCGTTATTTGGCGACTTTGAGATGCTATAATTATATTCAGAACGTTTCAGTTTACAATTTTTCAACTTCTCTGACCCTGATATACAGGCATTTAAAAAATTATCGACAAAATATTACAGATCCATTATAAAACTTCACGGATTCCTGAAAAATCCATATACCAAGTGCCAACACAATCTGAAGACTGGTAGGAAATTTCAAAGTCATCTCACCTCTAGCCAAATTTTGAACTTTTGCAGTGTAAAGATAATGCTATGAAAAAAAGCATAATTATTTGCAATCTCAAACAAATGACTTTGTAATTATTGGTAGTGAATACATTCATTATTGTTAATAATAACGCTAATCAAAATTTAGCATTAACTGAACCAACAGTAACACATCACATGATCCCTTATTTAATGATGTATAGTTCTGGTTACTGGCTGGAAAAAGGCTCCAAAATCACTGGGATCTTTCCAATGTAAAGCAATTCTGAAACTGCCTACTGTTATTTGCATTAGTGATTTATATAAATAGCCCATCCTATACCAGCCCAATGTAGGTAAATATGCATACATTTATGTTCTGCTAATGTTGTAACTTTCACCATGGCAAGTAATTCATAATATCATAAACAAAACACAAAGCTGTATCTCTTTTGTTCATCTCACTTGTGATTGTGTGTTATTATTTATGACGTGCAAAAATTTTTTAAATTTTTTCAGTTAGATATAGTTAGTACTGTTTTGCATTACTCAGCACAATAAAACACATCTCTGCATATTAATTTTAGTTTGATTGGTCAAGTGCAGCAGCAGAGAGGGTGAACAGACCACCCTTTTCAGACAAAAATTGATTGAATCCTCAAAACGGAAAATAAAGCCTTCCTACGAAATCTCATATTTTAACCCCCCCCCCAAAAAAAAAAAAAATAAGTCTCCATTTAGCAAACGGAGACTTTACGATTTTTCAATCAATTTTGGTCGCAACGATGTGGTCATCACCCTCCCTTCTGCTACAAGTTAACAAAAATAATAAATGATTTCAACCAAATATTTGATCGAGTCTTTAGGACTTTACAAACAAACTAATAGCTAAAGCCTCATCTTGTAGATCAATTAAATTATTTGACTGGTCGGTGAGTCGGAAATTAATTCTCGTTAACGAATTATTATGGCATCGCATGTAGACAGGATTAATTGGGTTTTCAATAATTAGGAATCCTGGAGGAGCTGTTGGTGCAAACGAATAAAGAATATATCCTTGCTGAGCTTGATTTGATTGCTCTAGATTAATTTGATAGCTTCCTTCAATTGCATCACATGTTAAATTGAGCGCAATCACAGCTGAAATATTCATATCATGCGGGGCAATATGCCTACCGCCACCATCTGGATCATTATTATACCTGAGGAGGACAGTTGAATCTGGTTTTTGTAGCGCCTTGATATCGGTTCTAACAATTCTTGCTACATTCTTGAAAAACCACCGGAAAAATCCGCCACCGACTTAACCACGGACGTACAATCATATCATGAAATCAATCCCAGTTATCGAGATAATTTATCTGATATAAGAAAAGGAAAAATCGCCGATAGATTTATGTTTACCAACAAAGACACATTGCAATGGGATTTTATCATTAAAAGAACAGCCGACTCATCTGTTACTATTTCATTTACGCTAACTGACGTCCGTGGTTATTTTAATGAAATTAAACAATTATATGAAACACAACTAGAACAACTACGGAAAACGAAATCGCGAAAACACGTCGAAATAATAAATCAACTTATATCTGACATGGAATATATCTAATTATTCAAACAATAATTAATGACAACAGCGACAGTAAACAAAGATTCCTAACCGATTACAATATCACAGAAGACAATCTGCGTAATTTCAAGTTTCCCAAATACAACGCTGATGAACTAGCAAGAATTGTTAGAACCGATATCAAGGCGCTACAAAAACCAGATTCAACTGTCCTCCTCAGGTATAATAATGAGCGTTCATCAGCGTTGTATTTGGGAAACTTGTTCCTTGTTGGTTTTTTCTCTACCATTCAATTTGGTAAGACCCAGTTGGTAACGAAACAGTTTCCCACTCTGGAGTACCATCGGGTTTATTCTTATACGAGAACACCAGTGCGTTATTGGGTTGCTGACCGCCAAATGCAACCGATCTGATATTAGGCCAGCTATGATATACTCGTAATTTTGCCAGCGCGATCTCACGCACTTGAATCGGAGAAGGGAAATTCACACTAAATTCAGGGTTTGTTGATGTTATTGATATCATGCTTGTTCGTATCGGAGTGGTATTCTCCGCGATTCGTTGAAGCAGTTCGAGTGACATTATTGTTAACGCTGTCTTCAATTTCCAATTTTAACATCGCGGAGTTACACAACTGGGTCATCGTGGAAAATTCAACATCGGATATGAACGAATTATCTATCGACAGCGAGATCAACTCGGATAATTTCGAGTACGCGTCAAATACCACCCGGTACCGAGCTGTATAATCGGCGAGTTTTTTCTGAGAACACGATGATAACTTTTTAGTTATCGCGGTGGCGACTGCCGCGATAGTTGTTGTCGCGGAGATAGCGATTGGAACTGCAATCGGAGCCATCATGGTCACCGTCGACAAAATAACCCCGGCGCTGGCCATCACACCGGATACCGAGTACACGGTGATGTCGATGATTGCTACGCTGCGTCGGTATTTTTTCATTTTTTCACGATAGCGCTCAGAAAGTAATTTCAAATTCGCGGAAAATTCTTTCACGGTATCATATCGATATCGATGCGATTGTAATACCTCTGGGACTATTATCGGTTCAATTGATTTTGTCGATGTCATTACTATTTAAACCGGCTAGTGTTTTCAATTATTCGATTGTGTACCTGGATTTATGGTCGATGGGGGGAATACCGGAGACAAATTCTAGCGTCCAGGGTAGCGACTCCCTAACCCCTGCCGCTGGCCCGTCGGATGTAGTTATATCAATTCTAATAGGGGATCTTATTCGGTCGGGCGCTTCGGGTATCATATCGTTTATATACATCACTGTGTTAACACCGCTTATATACATCGCCGGGACGACTCCCAAATCAAATTTACGGCGATGTATTATTGTAAATCGATAACATCCCGGTATACTACCATATTTGCTGTGAAAATATAAACTATTTTCATTTCCTTGGATCCAATCAAAGGTCCCACTGGCAACTGTGTATACGATGTTATCAACGGTTTTTACGCGGTGTGGAATTTTTACCTTATCGAGTCGTTCGATCATTTTTGGAAAATCATCTTTGACGGCATTAACTGTTGTTTTACTTTCATCGATAGCCGCTTTAATTTCAGCGAGTCATGACTGCCACAAGTGGAGTTCCAAGAAACTTATCGACGACGTCGCTGGTGGGGTTTTGTACCTTTTCAAAATCTTTTTTTAGATTAAGAATATCGTCGTAAACGTCGAGATAGGTTTTATTGATTTCGGTATATTTCATCATCGTTCCATCGCGGCGTTTAAAAAATGAAATCAAAAGGAGGTTAAGTCCAAGACCTTTTTGGGATTTATAATTCCCGTCGAGTTGAGAATATGTCGTCGTGATATTGTAACTTTCAGAGCCCTCAAAGAAATTATTAACCATTTCATTGGTGCGTTTTTGTTCGTCAATAGCTTTTTTAACTTCAGCGGGGGTTGGGCCTGTCAGAGATGTGGTTTCAGACACAGATGTTCTCCCTAAAAATTTATCAACGATGGTATTAAGTGTTGTTTGTTTCACCATAAACATATTAATATCTTTGAGAGTCATCGTAGATGTAGCCGGGGCACCAAAGAAACTATTAGCGACGTGGGCATTGTGAGTATGCTTGCCAATAAACTCGCTAATTTCAGCGAGAGTCATGCCTGCCACAAGCGGGGTTCCAAAAAACTTAACAACGACGTCGTTAGTGGGTTTTTGTACCTTTTCAAAATTTTCTATTAGTTTAGAAATATCTTTTTAAATATCGAGATAATTTGCCTTGATTTCATTTTCATTCATCATCCTCCCAGCATCCTTGTTAAAAACGAATAAAGATAGAAAGTTTTTAATTTCAGCGAGAGTCATGCCAACAACAAGCGGGGTTCCAAAGAATTTATGTACGACATTTTTGCGAAAAGTACTATAACCTCGTATATAATCCTCCAGATCACGGCCGTGGGCGGTAATCGCGTCGGTGATCGTAGACACAAGTGCGCCTGGTTTAAGTTGTCCACCGTTGGAATACAGCGCAATAGAGTTTTCAGCGGAGTCGCGCTGCCGTATCAAAATGTCATCCAATGACACATCACTGGTTTTAAATTTACCCTGGCGATCCTGAAATACAACTATTTCGTTCGGGTCAACACTTGCTAAATTTAACGTTTCAGCGATTTCATCTTTAATTATTTTTTTTACATCCTCGATAGAACCCGCAGATGTTTTCGTGGTTGGTTTCGACATTGACAGAGATCGTCCGCAAATATCAATCATTATTGTAAAAACTCTAGTATTTTTAACTCATTGATTCTCTAAAATTACCTTGTAATTTCCCACTGGTATATTTATTTACAACCAGATGAGGTGGTTTCCACGGAAATCCAAAGGATTTTAATGAAATCTCAGAGAGGACATTTAATAATTCACGGCCGCATATCGGTGGATCATTTAATTGTTGTGTTGGCAGCGTGGAATAAAAAATCGGAAACTCTTTGAGTTTCATCGAAGAATTTATATACCGCATAAACTCGCTCGTTGGTACCAACCCATATGAATCGAAATAAACAATCCCACGTGGATCGATCGCGTATGCAACCCAGTGAGTTCGCGATCCGCTGCTGTTATCAAGATTAATGATACCGGTTTCAACGCGTTTAGGTTTTCTCGGTAATTGGTCTCTCATAAAAACCCCTCTGAAGTTTTTTATCGCTAGTTTTTTAGCAGCATCAATTAAATCAAAATTGGACATGGGAAAAATTGGGTTTTCAACTAATAAACCGTTCCTGGTATTCTCAGGCCGGATCCGTGAACGGATCTCCCGCTGTACCATGATACAAGGTTCCTGGTAGTCTTAAACCCTTTTTCTATTTTTATATCCTTTCCCAGTTGCCCTTTTCAACGCCATCCCTGCCGCGGTACCAACGGCTCCCAACGCAGCCGCTTTCGCCACCGCTGGGGCAGCCGCTGCAATCAATGCTGGTATTGCAGCTAACAATGGAAATATACCACCTGATTTTATCATGTTGGCGACTGCAGCCTTTGAAAATACAATTTGAACCCCTCTCTTATTCTTCAGCGCATCATTGAAATGTTTTATTTGACGATCCGTCGATGATATTTTATGTGTACCGCCGGACATCTGCGCTGGTTTCAACGTTATTGTGGTTCCACATTCTTTAGCGGATTTTGATCGCAATTTCTTGACCTGACCATTAGTCAGCTTGACACTAACAACACTATATGTCATTTTATTGTAAAACATATTTATGCTTTCAATTGATCTATTTGGAAACTTTTCAAGTTTCACTTACATATTTTCCACTGGTGCATCAACAATTCTCATTCGTCCACCAACACCTTCAAGTAGCATTGATTTGTCGCTGAGAATGACAGCAACCGCACTATAATTAGCAATAGCGCCACGAAGGACATTGGCTCTGAAGTGTATATCAACGACGGATTGCCTTGTTAAATCAAGATGTTCCAGCGAAAAGTAGTAGATCGGATACAAGTTCTTAAAATCATGTTGCAATATTTGCTAACCAGTATCAACATTTTGATCACGGCCCATATATGACAGCATACGATGGTACACGCGCGCAATATGGTTTTGACCGAAATTAAGTTGTATGTCTTCGGATGGTTCCTGCTGGCCATTTATTCTCAACGAGACCTCAGTAACTCCTAATTGATCAAATATCATATGACTGTGCAATTGTGATTCCACTCTTGTCATATCCTGCAACGTGATAAATATATGACGTGGAGCTGAAACGCCTTGTTGTGATGCCAAGTTCCATGTAAATGTACCATTGATATTTGATTGCTTAACATCTGTTGTTGTTGCTAGCCAACTTAGCAATGATATGCCACCCGCATCCATAAATGATAGTAGTCGCTGTTCTGTGGTAATTGATGGGGTCATTACTGGCATCCACAAGACCAATTTAGTTAAAATGACTTTACCAGCGTCAGCATCTGGATTTGCAGGATCCGCTGGAATTCTCCAGATTGCATCATTGTCACTACCCTTTCGCACGAGTACTACTGTATGCTTCGCTCCATAAATAACTTTTCGTACATTTCTACAGAATCCAAATATATGATGCAACGGAATTGCACATGAAAACGATCTACGCTGTCCTGCCAACATTGATATTCGTGTTGCAGCTCCTAGATTGTACTGGAGATCAGTATTTATAGTCATATCCTCGATACCAGCAGGGGCGGGAGGACCAGCACGATCATTTGGTCGTCGTACAATAAATTGAGAGTGTCCAGCAGTGTTTTTAACATCTTTTGCAAACATCATAGACGGACCTGCTGCTCTTGTATAATCATCGGAGTATCTTGCTAACCCAATTATTGTTGTAGCCACATCAACATCACATTCTATAGACTCAATCTCTTTTCCGTCAATGAGATATCTCGCGGATTCAAATAGTGCCATGATACCATTATTGACTAAGCCGACTTTGGTACCATCTGGATACGGTGCGGGTATAGCAGGAGTATCAGTAAGTAGTACAAGTTCTCCTTCTACTTCGATAAACGTTTCAGCGGGTAGAAAGTATTTGCTGGTATCATGGACTTGAAGATCAATTCGCGATCGAATATCTGCTTGTATTGCATGATAGGAATAAAATTGATAATCGCGGACTGAATTGTCCTTGGGTACTGGGGCTTCCATATCTAACGCGGGATCAGCTGTTCGTTTAAACATTATATTAACATACTAGTATTTTCAATTGTGAAATTCTTTGTAATCATCGTCGTTTTTGTTTTCGTTTCAAACCACTTCCTGCTATCATGTTTGGGATATCATCTTAGTTACGCTTCGCCAGCGGCACAGCCACGGATGACGGAGTCACCGAAGCAGCCAACGACGCTAATTTTTCTTCCACTGCGCTATTTATTGCTTTGCTGACACTTGCAGGCATCACTGTTGTAGATGGCAGTACAACTGGTTGCTTTTTTCGTCGTCGCACCAATGATGTTATTTTATTTTTCGCGGCAGAAAATGCCTTTCCGGCAAGATTTCCAAAAGCGCTGATTCCCTTATCACGAATAATATCAATGGCTTTCATTGATAATTGTTTAGCTAACGGCGCCACTTTTGGGGCCATTCTTGTAAATAACCCCGCAATGGTATTGCCAAAACCATCTCCGTAATATGCTCTATAAACAGGCAATCATGAGTTCACCACATAGACGCTTACGGGTTTATCATGGTTGTAGTGTATGATCATCTTGTTATTAAAACTAGTAGTTTTTCAATTAGTGATCAATCGCTAAAATCCATAGAATTTTCATCATAACCATGGGCGTCTCTGTGATTTTCAACTAATTCAGCAATGAGTTCTCGATATACATCAGTGCCCATGATACCGCCGGCAAATAATCGTCTACAGATATCAGCTGCTTCATTAATTATTTCCGGAGAGTTATTTCCGGCTCGTTTTCCACCCATAAGTACTTCCAACCGTGATATATCACGTAGGATGTTACCAAGACATGTCACAGTTGCGTTGAAATCCAAGGGATTTTTAATTGAATATCCTTTTTCGCTTGTTTTCTTAGAACCGGCTTCTGCTCTTATGTCTATTTGTTCCGGGATTGGATCCTCCGTATAACGTGGTGGTTGTGGACCGCCTTTAACCTCAGCTAGAAAATCATCATAACCAGGGTGCTGCAACGCTCTGATTTTATCCCCGTCGCGTTTCGCTAAATATATGTTTGATGCCCAAGTGTCTTTGCTTTTTATAAAACTTTTAAACTCGTCTTTTAATAAATTCTCTCTTATACCCTTTGGAAAATTTTCTCTAGCA
The DNA here is from genome assembly GCA_030141615.1 of Unio pictorum. NCBI lineage: Eukaryota > Metazoa > Mollusca > Bivalvia > Unionida > Unionidae > Unio > Unio pictorum. Next base: position 2,379,430 of record JARLTB010000289.1, read on the forward strand.
AAATCAGCTAATTCGTAATCCGTATGGTTTCCTCTAATTTCATTTAATGCTGCGACTGTAAATATATTATCAGGTGATTAGTCTTTTCCTCCAGCTGCACCTTGTTGTTCTTCTTCGCGTTCTTCAATTTCGCGTTGAGTTTTTATATCACTGGATAGCTGTTGTATCCCTGCGCGTGTTTGTTCGGTCTCTGCTCCTATCTTTTCAAGCGTATCAAGCAGCGGCGCCTTCTTTGCTCGTTCTCGTTCAGGAATATTTCCGTATATCGCTGCTTCAGTTAACTTTTTCACATCTTTGGTCGCACTTGTTATCGGAGTAAACAGTTGTTCACTTGACACAGAAAAGTCAGTCTGCGCTTGTTGTCGTTGTTGAAGTTTCTCGCGAAGTCTGTCTCGAACCGGTATAAACTTTTTAATTGCTGCTAGCCGCTCTCGGGCTAATTTAGTTATAAGCGATTCACCTACCATATATTGTTTGTGAACTGAGTTTTCAAATGTGAAACTATCACAATTAAAAACTGAGTTATTAAATAATTGTACCTTCAAGCTAGCGTATCCATCTCCGACAAGGTTAAACTGTACGACGCTATCCGTGAATGTTTCAGAAATAACATCGCTGGGGTTTCAGAATTGTAATATCTGAGAACGGCAATGAACGATTTTGTTAACGACGCGGCAACAACAACAACTACGTGAAAATGGAGGCGTCGCGGTGATTACTTGCTACCTCAACCAGATCATCCAGTACGCTAATAACTGCATGAGCAAGCCCAAACTGCTGAGTATCCTTTCAGGAGAAAATCCCATGTGAGTGTTACAAAAAACGCTAAAAAAATTTCAGTAAAAAAATACTGAAAGCCTTTTTTTTTATAGTAACGCTCACGTGGTTAGGATACTGGTTTTTCCTCGTTTAACATTTTTCTAAGATCACGAACCTTAGAACTAATTTCAGTTCGTTTTTGATATTCTTGGCCGAGTTTTTGACGTATTGCTTCAACGGTGCTAAATAGCGTTATAAAGGCATTAATCTCGTTACCGTACAAAAAAGCATTGATGGACTTTTGAATTCTTTTCACGAGTCTGTACATCTTAGGTAAAACATAACGACCCTTACTAGACTGATAATCAATTTCTTCATATTCCGAGGCAATCCTGTCACAGTCGAGACCTTCAGATAATACTACCCCTCTATTTTCTAAATCTGAGATTTCAGCAATTATAGAATTTACATCTCTGATATCCATATTTTTATAAAAATATAATATAAAACCGTTGCGAACGCTTTGTAAATGATACCCACAGAATTCGCTTCTGCATGATTTGTTACACGGGGTTGTTGATCCAATCATTAGCCACTTGCAGTGATTCATTATACTATAATTTTCTATTTAAATACTTGTTTTAATTATAACATGGACGAGTTCGAGAGATTATCGAAAATTAAGCCTTGGAAAAATACTAAATTCATTGATTATACCATGAAAGAATTCCAAAGATTATCGAAAATTAAGCCTTGGAAAAATACTAAATTCAATCTCGATAAGGAGTTCAAGAGATTATCGAAAATTAAGCCTTGGAAAAATACTAAATTCAATCTCGATAAGGAGTTCAAGAGATTATCGAAAATTAAGCCTTGGAAAAATGCTAATTTCAATCTCGATAAGGAGTTCAAGAGATTATCGAAAATTAAGCCTTGGAAAAATGCTAATTTCAATCTCGATAGAGTCTCTGATACACCAAAACGTCTAATCGGTGATAGAACTATACTAGGTAAAATCAGGGAGTGTTTTAATGAATTCTACCGAGACGGTGCAGCACACTGTTGGTCGACATTTCGAATTATTGATGAAGATGTCAATGTACCCAACATCGATGCTACTATGAACGATGAAAGAGCAGCTGAGATAATTTCACATCTTGGCTGGAAATTCAAGGGTAAATTGCAAAGCAATTCCCATCAGAAGTATTTTTTCAGAATAGAATTCATTATCGAAGTCGAAGGCAAATGGATTATCAAGGATAAATTTGAACCAATCCTCAAGGATAAAAAAACTGTCATTGTAATTAGACATTCTAAACCAGGAATTCTAACTGGAATTGACAAACCATACTACGAGAGATCTTATCCTGTAACAGCAATTGTTTATGGGATATATCCGTTAAATGATAAACCCGATATTGCAAAATTAGCTCCTATGAAATATGCTAGTTCACTGAATTGTGTAGCAACACGGGTAATGGAACACTTCACAAATGCATCCCGAGGAAATAACCTAACTGATCTGCGACGTAGGAAAATAACCGAATGGGAACTGACAGTGAAACAGCACGGTGCAAAGATTTCTGATATAGCTAAATTAGAAGCATCATTAAAATTCCCAATATCAGTAACGACCATAACCGGAGAAGTATTATACGAACCGAAATATCAATCGCGAGGGGCTCCAATTAAAATTATTGATCATAACAAACATGCGTGGACGGCTGCAGTAACAATATTTCCACGAGATAGAACCGTGAGATATATCCCTAAGGAGTTCGTCAGGGATGTTTTTTATAATGACAAATTATTCGATGCTATTCACACGCTGTGTAAGGATGATCCTGTGTCAGTGTGGTTACTTAGAAGTGATGAAGATCCCGAAATAGGATTTGATCAATTTGTAAGACCAAATGGTGAATTATATCGCGTTGAAGAATTAGATAACAGAATGAGAAAAATCGCTAGTGAATTTGCCTTGCAATTTCCATTTTCATCGGAAAATCCAAAAGAGATTTCATTCCATGAAAAACTACTCGCGGATAGCTTCACAATTCCATCAGTGGTAGCTCACTTCGCAAGAGAAAAGAACTCATGGCGTCCAACACAAAGTGATTTTCTCGAGGACGTTAAATTGAGTTGCGTCAAATTTGGTCATGGAGGACTGTGGAATACAAAATACCATCGTGGCGGAATGATTTCAATTGATATATCCGCGTGTTATCCTGGAAGTTTACTCGGGTATGGAGAATGTAGTAACTATTTTAAACGATTTGGACACCCCACACATGAAATGCCTCGTGTTGCGATTAATTGGCCATTACCTGATTTTGATTTAACCGGATTCGCTCGTGTGATATCATTTGAACTCGCTACAGGGTTACATCCGTGTAGTTATGTTTGGCTTGGTAGACATATATCTGAAAAGGCCTGGATGCCAATAGTGTTACTACGATATATGATTGATTGTGGTATGCTAATATCGTTGATTGTTTCCGAAGCTATTATATGCTATCGAGCTCAGAAATAAGTTTGGCTACCACAACCCGATCTAGATCGTATAATTAGCGAACAGCGAAAACAGTTTCCAGATTTCAATGAAGAACAAATCATGAATTGGTCTAAGGAGTTATTTGAAATTAAAAAAGAACAAGCAAAAGATTTTGGACGAAGAATAATCGGTAAATTTACCCAGGGTGGAAGATACGACAATGCAAAATATTCTTCGCGGTTGATCATAAACATCGCTGAATTCGATTTTATTGTAACGGATTTAACGAAACAGGGAAAACTTGTAAATCGTAAAGACGCTTTCCTATCCAATGGAAGACGATTAGGTACAATTGTTACCTATTGTGATGGAGATATTAAACAATATACACATTTGAGAAGTTCTATGCTAGCTTATGCTTCTATCAATTTATTATCGATGATAAATAGATTTCCTAATACCGCAGTTAGAGTAGCCACTGATTCTATGTATATCCACGAGAAATACAAATCAGATGTAGCGGCATTCACAGATCCGGTGGCAAATTGGGGATGTTGGAGATTTAAAAATGAAACGCTACATGAGTATTGTTAATCGGCAGATGTTACCATGGATGAAAAGTACTTAAAGTGTGATGAGATTCAATCCGAATTTTCTAATGCACCACCGGTATCTGATCCAATATGTAGATACAAGACAGTTTATTTAAACGGTTGTGGTGGGTCAGGAAAGACAACTCGTGCAATTGAATTATATCATAGAAACGTTAGCGTTTCAAAATCAAACATGATTGTCCTAACACCAACTCACAGACTCGCCAGAGAGATGAAACAACGAGGGGTAAATGCCTGTACTTATCATAGTTTCTTTCGATGGAAAGGCGATGAATGGACCTTGATCGAATGGGCGATAAATTCATTCCTGAAATCATAATTTGGGATGAAATATGCACAGTATCGTTGAAAATATTACAAAATTTCTTGAGTGGTTGTTATTGAAAAATACAAAAGTCGTCATGTGCGGTGATCACGACCAACCACCACCATTTATCGGTGCATCCCCACATGAATGGCTAAAGGGTTTTTTAGACTATTATGAAGAAATTACCACTGATTATATATCACTTGATGAACAATTACGCGAGTTCAAAGTGCTAATTAGATTACAGCCGGATAAAATCCAATGTGAAAAAGCGCGTGAAATAATTTCAGAAACTCCCATGAATGATTTTTGGGAAACATGGAGATCAAACGATTTTATAATTGCAAGTAGAAAATAGTCAGAGATACACTTCAGATGAAGTTGTTTGAAAGGCATAAAGAAAAATTTGCAACACTTCCAGTACCGTTGTGTTATAGGCCTTCGGATATACAAAAACAGAACATAGAAGTTGATATTCCAAGACCAAAATCCGAAGGATTTCAAAGACAGAATTTAGTGTTAAATGATATTGTGCTGGTTGATATCAGCGTCGTTGAAGATGCATTGCGTGCTAATAATTCCCCGTGGACGCTAGGTTACGCAGCAACAATACATTCTTCACAGGGATTGACTATATCAGATACAATTGTTTGGATGGTGGATAATCACATCGAATGGTCGAATTTAGTCTATCTTGCAGTATCCAGAGTACGAAGAATAAATCAACTTTGAAGAATTGTTTTCGATGATGACACCACAATGGATGATGCTAGCATCGTTGATGTTAAAGTTATTGATAAAAAACTCTCCGGTTACAAACAACAAGACAAAAAAAAACACGAGAATTTGACATTGATGCTGAATTAATAATCACTTTGAAGCAACAACAGAATAATCACTGCGCAAGTTGCAATTGTATAATGCGTTGGCAGTATTCGGATAAAGATCCTCGCCAATTTACCGTAGACAGAAAAAATAACAGTCTCGGTCATGTGAGAAACAATGTGATGTTGACTTGTCTTGAGTGCAACAGACGCAACGGCGCTAGTTAAGACCCCGCGGTGGTAATTGAGTATCGTCAGGAATCACTTGTAATTGTTCGCGTGTAAAACCCCGCTGAGGGGCAGTTGAATCCAATTTATAGATTGGAGGTCTACCAGTTGATCGTGTTATAGTAGATATCTTGTGTGCAGTAACACTCCAAATAGGATCAGTAGCCCTTTTTCTGCCACCTTCAAGCTCTCCTGGTTCGTATAAATATCTCACGGTGACATTACTACCAAGAATTGGTTGGGAAACGCTATAATCTTTTTGTGAAATTCTTCGAATTTCCATTTTAGGTATAGACTTCTTTTTAATCGCGTTGATAGGTTTCATGTTGATTGTTCTAGTATTCTCATTATTCAGTGCGGTAATCACAGCTGGTAACCTTTTGACCCATTCACGAGATCTTTTTTCTTGGATGAATTCTTTTGCGTATTGATATCCAAATAACCGCTCAGCAAGAGTCCGATTAAATCGTTCTACAGTTGCCTGATCGCGATGTAGTGCAGTCTGATGGTGACATTGCGATCTTTCGCAGATAAAACAGCGCCTTGAAGCTATATACTGGAAGGTGCTTTTCTCCGGGGTACTTTGCCCATGGGGTTCCAGGGAGCTTTACCAATTTGGCTGCGATATCACCTCCTCGTTTTTTTTAAAAACATCTCCGGATTTCATAGAAACAAATCTATTTTTTTTTGTACCACATGTTGCACATCTACCAGTGAGTGCTGATCTGTGATTTTTAGTTGTAACCATCGTCACATCATTTGTGTTAGTACGCGTTTTACACTTCACACAATATAGATCCATAATTTATGTATAGAGATATGAATATAATTGATTTTTCAGCGACTAAAACAAGAGAACCAGTTAAGCATCATGCAGCGCTACCAAACTCTATCCGCGCAATTATAATCGGGCCATCTGGATCCGGCAAGACGCAATTGTTGCTCAATTTAATAGTGAGATGGATGAAGTGGGATAAGTTGTATTTAGTTGCTCCTAGCGTAGATGATCAGCGTTGCTATGAAGTGTTAAAGGATTTTAACGAGAATGTATCAGAAATTAAGGGTGAGAACGCCATTGATTTTATAACTGATATTGACGAGGCGCCATCCGTGGATGACCTTGATGGGAGCATTAATAATTTAGTCGTATACGACGATGTGATGTTAGACAATCAAAAAAAAACCCAGCTAGAATATTTTCCCGAGGCAGGCACAAGAATACTGACGTGATATATGTCACTCAACGATACACTCAGATTCCAAAAGTGATCAGAGATAACTGTAATATTCTTGCTGTGTTTAACGGCGTTGATACATATACGTTACGAAATATTTGGCAGACATGGTGTTCCGATATGGACTTCAATCAATTTAAAAATGTCTTTAGTAACGCTCAGTCGACCCCGCACGGATTTATAACAATAAATTTACATGATCCTCGGACACGATATCGTATCGGATCAAATATTTGGTTGAAGTCATTTATTATTTTTGTTAACTTGTAGCAGCAGAGAGGGTGATGACCACATCGTTGCGACCAAAATTGATTGAAAAATTGTAAAGTCTCCGTTTGCTAATGGAAACTTATTTTTTTGGGGTTAAAATATGAGATTTCTTAGGAAGGCTCTATTTTCCGTTTTGAGGATTCAATCAATTTTTTGTCTGAAAAGGGTGGTCTGTTCACCCTCTCTGCTGCTAGTGCATTTTTCTTATTTTTAAAAATATTTCACAAGTCTAATTGGTCAAGTCATTTAAAAATTTCTGAAACTACAACCAAATATAACTTGTCAAGCAATGTTTGAGTAGCGTGCATTTGGTGTTAATCCTATAGAAAGTCATTCAATCAGCATTTATTTAACAAACAAATTTTGTAAATAGTTAACATTGTGTGCAAACCGTAGTCTATTCAATGAATGCTATGCATTAGAACCATTATAGGGGACATATCAAGCCTGCTTGCGTATAGGATTTTAACAGTCTACTGAATATATCAGTAAGAAGTCTTTGTCACTGTGAACAGTATCAATGTTAATAGCAGAGTGTCACCAACTGTATAAATTAAAATACCGTGATATCTCAGAGCTCTCTGTTAAAGTTTTTTTTTCAAAACTGGTCTCATGTTCTTTCTATAAAGAAGTTGTAAGTTTGAGTCTTTTTGAATTGGAAGACATTAAATGGTGGATTGACAAAACTTGAAAAAGAATTATTATCAAAGAATGATACCTAACCGATCTGACTGGAATGGAAATGGAGTTTTTTCAACTTCAGCAATTATGTATTGAAAAATGCCTGATGACGGATACAGAACTGAACTATGCTCTAACATGGTCAAATGGGTGACCCGACAAAAAAGCTGACGACAAAAGCGCGCCGACAAAAGAGCGCCGACAAATGAGCGCAAGACAAAAGAGCGCAATACCAAATGGGCTCAGATTACATTATAATAACAAGTAGAGTAGAGATCAAGTATAGAAGTTTGTACAACGTTGGTACAAACAGATTTGCGATCAAAGAATCTGTTGGACGTGTATATATAGTTACAAATTGCTATTTAAGTTCAGCTCATTTGTCAGCGGTCTTTTGTCTCCGCTCTTATGTCGATGTTCTTTTGGTATTCCACTCTTTTGTCTGGCGCTCATTCGTCGGCGCTCTTTTGTCGGCGTGCTTATGTCTTGCGCTCTTTTGTCGGGGTGCCAGTCAAATGTACTAATTGGCTGAAAATTACAAAGATGTCCATTGACTGAATGCTCATCGACAGAAATTCTTTCTCCACCAAAGACCAAAACACTTGTGTGTGTGTGTGTGTATGTGTGTGAGAGAGAGAGTGTGTGTGTGTGTGTGTGTGTGTGTGTGTGTGTGTGTGTGTGTGTGTGTGTGTGTGTTTGTGCATATATGTTTGTACATACTGTTTAAAAGTCTTGATTGGCTATGAAAACAAATTGATTTAGCCCAATGCAGGAATCTGATCACTAACAGCAAAATTTATATAAAACACTGCCATGTTGTCAGATGATTCAAAGTAAAGTTCAGATGGCTTAGTTTCGTCCATGTTGTTAGATGACTTATAGTACCGGTCAACAGTGCTAGATGTGTCTGTGTTATCCGATGATTCTTAGTAAGGATCAACTCTCTCATAGCAAGATTTAATTGGGTTTGTCATGTCTATATTGTTAGATGACACATGGCATGTTGTTCCCATCTTGTCCGATGACTACAACTAAGAGCAAACTGAGTTAGATATGCACATGTTATCAGATAATTCAAAGTAAGTGTCAAATGTTTTGTTCTGCCCATGTTTCCACACAACGACAAGTGAGTGCATCTCAAAATATATATGGAAACCCTTGCGGTGCAGAATTTGATTTTAACAAGCTAAAGATACGTTTTCAGCACTTTAATTGCATGCATTTGGTGTGCTTTTGAATTCCATAGTTTCTATTCATGAACCAGATAAAACATACATCAAGTGTGCCATGCACTGATCTCAACTCTTTCATTTTAAGAGAACAGATCTAGATAATATATTTACACAATTGCTAACGTAATAAATGTTTTAAAAATAGAATTTTGAACATGTCAAGGTCCATCCCTGATCTTTTAATTTACAATCAACATACATGTAATCAACAATGCATCCATTGTTAAATTTAAATAAAATTTGGAAAGTAACAAAATAACATCAACATAACAGATCAAGCAACATTAATCTGAAAACAAAACATTCCCATAACAAAGATACATTTTATTTGTATGACATTAGGAGATTTATGTTTTCCAAGAATTTGATAATATTCAATAATATACATAAACATGTACTCACTAGCTGGAAGAAGACACAGCTATTAAATTATCAGCGTTTAATCCACATGCCGCTAACTAAACTAACATTTGATAAAAGTATCAAGATCTATTTCCTAATTTTAAACCTCATTCACCTCTACCTCTACAACCATCTTACAATGTCACAGAAAAATTTATGGCTATCATGGCTTTATGACACATTATGTAATGTTTAAAAATGCCAACTGACCGAGGTTTCAGTTCAAGCTTACTGTTTCAATTTAGCTGTCTACGAGATGCAAATTCTAGCAATGAACTTTGTGTAAAAGCTGGTGCATAGCGAGCTTATATGTAGATTTCTGTGAAATTAACCAACAATACAGCTGATAATGGAACCACAAGTAACACCATAAGACTTACGTATGAAGAATTGGGAAGAATGTACATCAAACATTGTTAGTAATTCGATTGTTGTTTTACCCTCAACAGCTGGTAAACACTTAGACGTTTCCACAACTTGATATATCATTACAAAGGTATAATTTCCAAATTAAAATAATAAATTCCCATCCATGCTTCAGTAAAATTCAATGCTTTTGAATCTAATTGATTGAAACAAGATTTCCATATAACAAAACTTACAAATGCATTAATTAGTACCACTATGGGATTTAGAGAAGGAGAGATTGACATTCAAGGTCAGATGAATATTAACAATTGTATACATACAACGATGTTAAGCACTTATAATAAAAAGAAATGGAAATAAGTAATACAGAACAAAATAAACACTGAAAGAATACTGAAAAATATGTGTGCATTCTGATATTTATTCTAAAGAGTAATGTTGACTGGCTCCTAGAATCACACTGGTATATACGTATGCGTAAACAAAACTTGAGAACAATGTAATGGAATTCAATCAATTATGAGATTGTTAGGACAATATGATAAAAGTATTGTGTTGATTGTACATGAACAATCTCTAGAGCGATTCCACAATGAAAATCAATATGTATTATAAATGTTAATCATATTAGCTCTTGTCAGGAAGATTCTTTGAGCAGCTAATGCCACTAAAATCTGCGGAGCTTATAATAAACAATCTTGCAAATTGTATCATAAATGCAAATTAAGGCGCATGCCTGTTCAGAGTGGACGATATCATTTTCTGCAGACTTTGCAAGTTATCCGTGCAGTAAGTAAAACAAATTACATAGCTTTGGGGATACGATTTTGTTTTAAAAATATTACAAATGTCATCCAAGCTCTCACTCAGCATTTTCTAAACAAGGTTGAAAATAATGTTTATAAACGGCTTTTCGACCTTGTGAACTCAAACCTTTGATAAGGATTCAGCGGAAACTTCACACAAAATTTGCTACAAGTACGTTTTAAGGAGCATTCTCTGTAACACTACCACTTCCAGACTTTGACCATTAGTCTTAGTACCAAATATATATATAGTTGTAAGTTGTATATCACCTTTTTTGTCTTGGAGAGGAGTGCTCAATACCTCATGTGCTCAGTAAAGTATACTAGATCAGATGGTGCAATGAACAAAAATCAAATTTATTCAAGGGGATCGGCTTGCAAAATTTGATATTAAATCAGCCTAGCGCATTTCATTTGTCTACTGTGGGAAATTTAAGCTGATTCTTTTCATAATTGATAGCAAATACTATTTTAGTACACGTCATAATATGGGTGGATTGTAATGGATGTATACTGTTGTAACCGCTTAGCAATATTATTCATTGACCAGTAGAACAACGATGTGATATTAACACAATTTAGCCTTTACTTGATGCCGTTTTCTTCGAGGTCAAAGCTACAACCGCTCAACGTCTACATGACACGTGTGTATAACTGAATTTATCATGCGATTTGTGTGTTTCCCAGGCAACCAAAACTAAACATATACCCACAGCCCAAATAAATCAGATGCTGCTATTTCTCGTTTTCATTGGGACAGATTGAGGCTGCTAGCATACCTCCAACAAAGATCCCAGACAAAGTTATATCATATCTTACCCTAAAAGACTCTCATCTTTCGACAAGCTCTATGTCAACAAACGTTACCAAATATACTTGTTTGTTTAGATTGTTTCATTCCGTTTCTGTAATTGAAGTAAAGATGACATGACCAGACATATCAAAGTCTTCAATTTACAGCCTAACTTTGGGAAAGTTGTCCAGCCTCATTGGATGGCACTTACAAGACTGATATTACTTATCAAGAAACCACATATTCTTGGGTTCACAACGCCAATTGGTTATAGTAAAACTCCAGGGACTAAAAGATATTGGTAAAATGAAAATTGTTTGTACCCCACCAATTCTTGCCCTCTTAAACAAGACTAAATTAGCTTTAGGCTTATATGAATCTGTACTATTTGCAACCGCTATTTTTTTGTCCTTTATTGAACTTCTTAGAGTATATGAAATTACACAACAGTCTCGTGAAACATGTCCGCCTTCTTCGTTGTGTTGATGCTTCGATGCATTTTAGTGTGGGTCAAAACTAGTTTACATAGAAATGGAACCTCCAAGACCATAAAGGTATACACACATATCATATTTTTACAAGCAGTGAGCTCTATTTCCCCTCGTTCAGCTGTCTTATAGCAACACTATTTTAAAATACTAGTACGCTCTTGATTTACACGAATATATGTATTCATTTTCTAATGGTATGTTTCTGGAACACATATTAATATAACCATTCTATATAACTAAACTAGTACACCATTTTCTGCTTCCTTTTATTGTGTTCAGTATGCCGAAAGTTCATTTCGCACTATATATTTCGAATATATGGTCTTAAAACAAGTAATACAAAACGAGAAACAGACTTTGTAAAATTCAACAAATTATGTAATTCCCTAGAATGCAAAAAAAAAATTCTTAAAATCTAAACAAGGAAAGTATGGTATTGTAAATAATCAAATAACCCTAGTCTGACACAAGTCTTAGTGATTAAAGTTCTGAATAAACCTTAAAGGAAATCCAGATAGAAGTGCCGATGTGACAGTATCACTCGTATAGTGGTGATGTGCTAACGGTCTTTTGTTGAATCATAATAATAAATACAAATCAAAAAAATATTCCTGTTTAAAGTTTCATCATAAAAAATTGTTAATTTGAGTATTTTGTATGTCAGAGCAGAATTACTCAAATAATTTAACTTTGTACAAATGATCATCCCAAATGAAATACTATACAAATTAATAATACAATGAATTCTGCTATTAACTTAAAACACGAATAAATAATTTCTAGAAAACCATGATTATGCATTCTTGCACTCGTTGTTCCCGAAACAAAACTTAATGATTAATTTAATTAATCTTTAATTTTTTAAATTTAAAAACCTAAAAAACAAAGCAAATTAAATATACATTTGAATATGCATTTTTAACAATTATGAACATTTTGAAATAAACAGTGCATAACTTAAACGTTAATACTATAAAGTTCATGATTTTACTGACTAACTTAGTAAAACCCGAAACAATAAATGAATCCTTAATTTCCCATGCTAAATTCATTCAAAGATTGCAACTTTAATCATTATGAAACAGGAGTCAAGGTGATGACACTTAGTTTTTTACATGAATATAGCAACTAAATATTGTGTGCAATACGTCGTAGCAATAATAATAAAAATTATATTTTTTAAATGTAAATCGTAACATAGACGTTCTCGTCTCGCTAAAAACGGTTTGTAATCTCTAATATTTCTTCATTTTTATGATGGTTAGCATGTAGCTCTTCGATTTAATAAATGGATGAATCATATATGTGTGAATCCCACGAATATATAATGTGAGAAGAAGTGAAAATATCCTTGATATTTCTTGTCAAAATGATACGAAAAACTAATTTATGCGCATTCCGCTCAATACATTTGAACTAAATAGATATTTCTAAGATGTATTACCGTAATTTATTTACAGTAATTCCGTTCCATTTCATGCAATTTCGTAAAATAACTCCAGGGTGCATTTAATACCTGCCGTTGTTAAGGTTACGGTTAACTCATTGGGATGACTCTTGTTTACATGCTTCAGAGTTAAAAGTTTGAATATAAAATAATTTTCATAACACTCTTTGTGTGTTTGTACATTGTTACCTTCCCAGAATTTAAACTTTCAGCTTTCTCTGATTTACAAGGAAATGTGAAATAAAACTCTGCTCGTGTTATGGACAAATAAAGTAAATGTATTTTACATGCAAACATAAGGTCAAAATTTAATACTTATTTCCTAGCAGAGACTTGAGCCTCATTTTGGAAATTTGAGATCGTGCGAGATAATGCGAAAGCATTATTAGAATGCAAAAGACCTATTAATGCATATTTTCAAAGCATTGAGTTCATTTGCGGAAAGATACCAGTTTCCTTCGATTCATGAAAACCTGAGTGATTAACAAAATATGCTTTCTACCGATCCCACATTTTGAATCACTTGATTATTACTTTGAATTTGAAGCATAATTTCCTAAATAATTTCATTAAAATGTACAAGCAAAATACGATACAGTCGAACATGAATGTTACAGTTTGAGGTCATTATTATTATTATTATTATTATTATTATTATTATTATATATATATATATATATATATATATATATATATATATATATATATATATATATATATATATATATATATATATATATATATATATATATATATATATATTAGTCACAGAAATCAAATCAACTTTCCTTTCTTTCTATTTAAGCTGCTACAATCACAAAAAATCATGTACACTACATTTTCTTCATCACTGTCCACCACTTAGGAATCTGAAAGCAGCATTAATGAAAGTTGATATGTTCCATTTGGCAGCGTTGTCTCGATTATTCACTTTCATGGACTTGCACAGAACTTTGTAAGCATTTATCATTCTCCTCTCCTTCCTCAAACAGTAAGCCAGAAGGTTGAGAGCGGTGTCATTAAATTTAAGATATTCATGCTGGATCACATAAATCATGTTGTCTAGAGCCGCCTGCTTGTGGGACGTCTTGTTCTGCCGGGAATGACATAAGAATTCAAGGAAATGGCGATACAAGTTTGGGTCAATCTTGGCCATGTTATGTAGGTAACTTATATTTGAATTTTCGTGATCATAACTGGTACAAGGAAACATCTCAGGGATTAGTGCTTTCGGAATGCATTTCATTTCTGACGGTTCATAAACTATAGGAAAGGCAGTGCAATGACTTATTATTTGTGATACTGTTAGGTTTTCATTTAATTTGGCTTCAATTATGTGGGCAGATAATTGGAATGGGCATAATATTTTGTAGGTATAATTAGCACGTATTTCACTGAGTACATACTCACACATGTCTAGATTGTCTATAACCAAATAAAATGCAGCTAGTTTTAGTTTTCCACATGTAACATCAGAGGTGGATCCCAAAAAGAGAAGCTCATGGGCCATATCTAGACCACGCTGGCCAGAGGATTCCGAAGAAAGGCTTATAGCTGCCAGTTTTGAACCAATAATGGAACAATAAAATTTCCCTAATAAGGTTTCGATTTCCAGTGCTAGTTCCTGAGAGAAAAATAGCCTCTCCATTGCACGGGGCTCGCAAATCAAAAGAGCTAGAGAATACAACTGATAACAAACTGATATGAACAGAACTGATCCGACATCCGGATTTGCTAATTCAAGTTCCATAAGAGGAAACTGACAAGTTCTCACCAGTTTCTGTCCAATGTTGTCACACGACATCTTGGTCAGGTATCTACCCTCCTGACTCAGCAGACTGCTAAGAACACCGAGTAACCGACCTTGTACATGGCCGTACACTTTACATTGGAACATGTTTTCATCTGGAATAAAGTAATTTGGGCAGGTCCCAGTTTCAGCCCAACTATACAACTGTCTCAAGCACACTTCTACACATAGCAGCAGATTATCCGGTTGCCACATGGCTGGCGGTGTGTTTTCCAGCAGGTAAAATATACATGTCTTGCAATGATAGCTACTCAACACATCATTACCTACATTTGGCTTTATAAACCTTTTGTTTATCATTTTCAGTAGAATATAACACTTGTATTGTGTTGAGTTCAACAGCCAGACAAGAAGCTTCTCCCCAAACGAAATAGATAATCGCCATTCCAGATGTTTTTCTGGGCTATGCTTATGACCCACGGGAACCAGGAGTGCACCAGTCTGCTGAATGAGGTCAATAGTTCTTTGTGACGGCCAGTTGTGGCGTCTGTTCCTTGTTAACCAAGCTGATGCCTTGTACGGCCATGTATGGATTCGCGCTGCAAAAACACTGTCAACTGATAAACTTTCAGTAACAAAATCTGTATTAGCAGGACCATGATGCTCATCAGCAATGTTAAATTTGAAGCATTCACTGCATAATACAGATCGACCGTATCTATCTACTTTCACCACATCATTGTATGTTTTATATATAGGCCGTGGTAGATTGTCGTGTACAGCCTGTAACTTTACATATCCTGGCGGTGTGTTCTCTTCACTCACTACAAGCAAATCGGTAACTCCTGGAACAAAGCTCTCAAGATTCTGTATAACTGTGTAGCCCAGAGGTATAATAGTATCAATGTCAGATTGTAATCCAGGCGTCGTAGTTGCCTCCGCCTGACTCCCTAAAAAGCGATTACTATTTAATGTAACAGACAGCATCTTCTGCGTTTGTATCCATATATTCATCTTCTGCCACCGAATATCTTCCCCCAATCCCACTGTATCCAGAACTCTATTTAGCCTCCGGGACACCTCTTTGTAGTATTCAGGGATGTTCAGAGTCATTTTTCAAGGTGCATTCTGTAAATAACTAAAAAGAAAATATGTTCATTAAAATCAAATTACTATTTTGCCAAATGTGTCTATATTGTAGATGATTCAGTTAATTTTAAAAAAATATATATCAAACGTATTGAATATGTAGTTGCTTTTTAAACTGATATTACAAAAAAAGAAATCAATTCGGTCTGGTTTATCTGAATATCTGCTCCTGAAACATCAGAAAGTTCATCACACAGCTGCTCGGATCATCCTTTGAGTACCACCATCTTATCACACCTCCCCGCTGCTCTGTACCCTTCATTGGCTATCCATTCGATCCAGAATTAAACACAAAATTTGTTCTCTGAGCTACATTTTACTTATGGAATCCAGTCCAACATACCTATCTGGCCTCATCCATGTGTATACACCAGCAAGATAATTGCGCTCCTATTCCGATAATCGTGTACTCATTATACCCACTATAAAAACGAAATCGTATGGAAAACGTTCTGTTGAATACCAGGGCCAGCAAGGTGGAAAGAATTTCTTAGACACAAAGACACAGTGATCCCTTTAAAGAAAGCTCTTCAAATTCAACTTGTAAAGACCAAATAATATTTCCTATCTTAAATATTTTCAGCATGTTATTTGCGTGTATAACGTACAGTTGTTAATTGCTATGTGCACAGTATGTATCACTGTAGCGAGTGTACACATATAAGTCCAGAGATCATAGAAAAGAAAAACAAATCCGGTGGCTGTGAATACAGTGATTACAGTACGTACTTATAGTGTGATATTGTGTCGATTGCTGATGACGAAGAAGTTAAGGGAGCAATTATTGCTTCAGGACGACTACGAAGAAAAGCGGCAACACAGAATTTGATGGCGTTTACATATACTGAGATTCCGGAGTATGTATTGGAACTTAACCTTGAGCACATGCAACCACCCGAAGAATCAAAGCGAAAACCTGATGCAAAGAAGAATGAAAGGAATTGTAGTTAAGACAGAAGGAGTCAGAAATGGAAAGAGAGAAAATAAGATTGGAAATGAAGCGTTTGAAAATTGAGTTAGAAAGAGTAAAACATCAAGAAAAAGCAACGGAAAAAACATCTTCAATGCCATTTAAAGTAAAGATACAGGCATATGAACATGAACGAGGAGAAAATATTGTGACTCCCCGAGCAGAATTTGAATCAATTGCAAAACATGCTAAGTGGTCTGACGAGTTGAAGATAGTAGAGCTAAGAACTATTTTGACTGGTGAGGCTAGAGTTGTTGCAACTCAAGCTTGTGGCGATTACCCAGAACACTTGAAAAAATTGGTTGATCTCTTTGGAAAGAGACCGCATGAACATATAACTGCGTTGGTTTGCATGAAGAAAGAAAGTACCGAGACGTATCGCGGTCTGATAGCCAGGATGGATCACCACCTAAAGCGTGACCCAGTCTTCGTGAGGTATTTCTCTTGCAAACCTTGCCACAAGATCACAGTTGACTTGGAGTAACAAGGACTCTAGTCCAGTTGTCGAGGCTGCGGAAAATTAAATTCCCACCAATGTACAACAGCAATTGCAGAACAAATAAATTTCATCCGATTATAAATGGGAATAGTAAGAAGACAAATATTCAGAACTTAGAGCAGCAAGTGAAACTAACACCGACGAATTACTAGTCTAGACATAAGAATAGGCAGTGTTATCGATGCAAGCAATGAGGATATACTGCAAGGTATTGTCCAACAGATGACATGAAACATCATGGCAACCCAGCAACTTCTTTTGTTAAGCCAATAATTGGTGAAAGGCTTATTTTGGAAACAGGATGTGTAAATGGGCGCGAGATCATGTTTGTGAAGGACGCTGGCTCCGATATGACCTTGATAAGAGAATATGTCATTGACGAGAGTGACAAGCTGGTGGGGCACAAATTCACGATATACACACCAGTAGGTCAGCTGCACAGTTGACTGTGGTAAATATCGACACTACATATTATATTATAAGGGACCAGCGCAACTGTGTCTTGTTTCATATTTAGCCGCTGAAGCACTTTTGTGGATGCATATTCTTAGTAGAAAAGGGTCATGTGTTGTTACAAGGTCGATGAAAAATGAATCGACGATGAGCGGACTGAAAAATACTGACCATTGTGAGGATGCGGGTAAGAATCATGTTGCCAACAACATCATCGAGACAGCAGATACTGATCAGCGTGATGACAATGAAGTTGACAAACTTTCAGCAATGAAGGCAGACCTGTTGTCAAAACTACAGATTGCGGATATTTCACTGCAAAGTATTAGAGAGAAGTCCTTTGCTACTCGTGAAGTGGCTGAGGAGGAGTCAATATCATTCTTCTGGGAGAATGATATTTTGCGACGGAAATGGCAATCTGGTGATCGTTCGCGTGGAGGGGAGAAATTGTTGTACCATCAAGATTACGAAAATTGATAATGGAGCTGGCACACGATCGACCCCTTGCAGGTCACTTGGGTTTGGAAAAAACAAAGGAGAATATTCTTCAATCGTTCTTTTGGCCTGGAATGGTTTCCGATGTAAAGAGCTATTGTACATAGTGTCATGAATGACAGATGACAGCAAAGCGGACTGCACGTGAGAAAGCACCAATGGTTTTCCCACCAGTGATAACAGAACCGTTCTGCAGATGATAATTTCCTGCTACTGTATGGAACTGGAAATAAGCGTATGTAAGACAAAATCACGTGTCACATCAGGCAATTTCACAAATTGCGTTTGACCTCAGTCTGTCCTTTAACGTCTGAAATGCTCGTTTATATGCGCCTGTCCATACTAATTTCGTCGGAGCTTTTTCCCAAGTCGAGTCAGTCAATGGGCTTACAATAGCGCTGAAGTTAGCAACATATCGTCAATAATACCCTGCAAATCCCAAGAAAAATCGAACTTCCGTCTTAGTGGTCGGTGGTACTGCGTCCATATGTTTCTCGACCTTTGTACTATCTGGGGCCAACGTTTCATCGCTAATGGTATGGCCTAGGTAGGTTAGTTTCCTAAAACCTATAAGGCACTTAGAGGGTCGTGTTGTCAGTCCAGTTTGTCGAAGTCGCTCTTAAACGTTTTTCAGTAAAATGATATGTTCGTCCCATGTAGCTGTCGCTAAGAGTAAATCGTCGATAAAGTTCGAAACTCAAGTCCCCCTTAATGGTTCAAGTAATTTTCGCATCATACGGGTGAAGATGCTCGGCGCATTCTGGACCCCGAATGACATGACTACCCACTCGTAGGTCCCATATGGAGTTGCGAAGGCAAGTCTTGCTCTGTCTTCACGTAGATCTAGAATTTGCCAGTATCCCTTGGACAGATCGATTTTTGAAAAATATTTCGCATTGGTCACTCCGGCAGAAATGGACTCAGCGTCAGGTAAACGCTCAACCTGGAATTCCTTGATCCTGTTAAGTTTTAATTGCCACTCGCTAACACTTGTCGCATGACAACAAAAAACCTCCTAACATCCCCATGCACACCTGGCCAGTAGGATTCTTCACCAACCTATCTCTGGTCTTCGCCACGCCCATGTGTTTTTCAAGAAGGTCCTCATGTGCCAGCATAAGCACTTCTTCTCGCTTCGCTACGGGCACCAAAACTTGCTTGAACGTATTGGTCCCTTTCTTGGCGTACCGATACAAAATACTGCGTTTCGTCGCGAACTTCACCTCACCGTCTGGCAATTTCTATATGGACCCATATTTTGCGTACCTGCGTACCTTGCTGAGAGACAAATCTTCCTTTTGAAGTTTCCCCAACTTACAAGGTAGCAAATTGTCTATGGGCGAAGGCATGGGTCTTAACGCCTTTGACCCTGACCTTCGCTTCATAGCCCTCGTCTCAACTGACCCGACATGTACAGGGGTACACGTCAAAGGGTTAGGTTGGGGCAACACATACCTACACCCTAATATTTCGTCATGAGAGAGTCCTTACAAACACGCTGCTTGAAATCGTCCCTTTACCTACGGCGAATCAAGGTCAATGCTAACGACCGGAAGCGAATCCTTCGTCTGGTTAGCAACTGGACTTCAACCGCCTCACCTGTGTAATCTCAAGGCTTGACACACCTACTATCTACCAAGGCCGGATAACTGCATCCGGTATCATACAGTACGGTCGCCTTCTCACCGTTAACCATAGCTATCGCTGTATTAGTCAACTCCACTGTTTCTCGCTTCTTAACAGTATTCGGATTCAACAAATTTATCGTGGTCGGACAATACTTTCTGCAGTCCTTAACGACATGGCCTGGTCTATTGCAGCCGTAACACACTGGCTCACCTTTCCTCCCCGAGGTATCCATCTCTACAGCCTGAGTCTTTCCCGACCCACGGAAATGTCCTTGGCTGGTATTTCCGGACCCTGGCCTCCCACCAATCTGACCACTTCGTCTCTGGGGTGCCACCTCAGTGGTCCTTTCTATGCTCACCGTTTCCAGGTCGGTCGCTACCACTCCAAGTGGTTGGACGCACGTGCGCACTCTCATAGCGCTCCGCCATTACGCTTATTTCATCTAAGGTTGAGAATTCACGCTCCGCAAAAAACACAATTAAGTCTTTTCTGTAAATACTTAGGACGTGCCCCTTCAAAGTTTCCTCACGTATTCCTTCACAAGTTAACGCGGTGATAGACATTTTTATCTATTTATAAAACATTACGCGTACTCGACTATGAAATTGCACGTGTGTTTCGGTAGCCCTGTTCGACGAGTCTCTTAAAAATTTCCAAAAGTGGACTAAAATTCTTTACAGAGACATAAACTCGTATGTACAGGTAAAAGGGGCGAAAACATGAAAAATTAATATAAAGAGATCAGTGAGACAGTCGTGTCTACTATCTATGCTATTATACGTAATAGCGATATAAATTCTAATTGTTTAAAAAAAAGACTCAATAATGGAATAATAGGAATCAAAGTTTCAAATATCCGAGAAGAGGTTAAAATGCTACAAGATGCAGATGATTGCACTAACTCTGTACAAGACCAAAATTCCTATGTAAAACTATTACGGGAATTTGAATTATTTGGAAAATTATCATTGTCGAAAATAAATCCTGAGAAAACGGAAATCTTACTAATAGGAAACTGGAGAAGTAAACAACACGGATTACCAATCCGTTTAGTTAAAGACCAAGTAATGGCCCTAGGGATCTATTTTGGAAAGGGCGCGGAAAAACAAAACCTATGAAAATCAGGGAAAAAATAAATGAAAATATTAAAACCTGGGCACTTACGTTACGCCATTAAGCCTAATGGAACGGGCCCATGTAACAAAAAAATATATGAACGTGTACTTAAACTAAATTTTAAAATCAACAGACATAAAATCGAAGATCTAAAAATTTTAGATAATGAAATTATTAAATATTTATCGGGGTTTAAAACGCACTACATAAGCAGGGACACATTATATAATGACAAGAGGGTGGAGGCCTAGCCCTTCCAAACCCCGTCCTTATAAAATACACCAACATTCTAAACAGATTTAAGAAAATTAAAGCAGAGCCAAAAATACTTTACCATGTTCTATACATATACTATTCGGATTCGCCATGAAGCAGAGAAATGACATATGTAAAAACAATAGCTTAGCGAAACTACTAGAAGACCCATGAAAATTAAGATCAATTAAAGAATTGCTAATCAAATAAGGGACAATATAGAACTATGGGAAATACATGTAGATACAAAAACAGCACACAAATGGCTTACAGATAAAACAATAAATAGGATTAAAAAACAAAGTCGAACATGAACACATAAACATCAGTTAGTGCCTGGGGAAACTGGGTCAAGTTAGGGTCATTAAAAATACAAAGCCTCTGCTTCAAATAAATGCATGATGCGTGGTTGACGGGAGAGGTTACAGTGAGACGGCATGTGATCTGAGTATCGCCCAAAATGTCCACTGTGTAACATTCACACATTCCAAAAAAAAATACATCATGGTTGAATGTGATAAGAATATAAAGACAAGAGTTGACATAACACTAAATATAAGAACAATTCAAGATATTAGTACACAATATCACAGAGTTTATATTGGAAACTATGAGGGCAAATCATAATTATTGGAACACATAACTAGGGTAGGAACACAAGGAGGAGGGGGGACAGGGAACCTCAAGTGGAAAGTACGAGATGAGGAAGTCAATGGGCTAAATCAAATGGCACTACGCGAAGTGGACAGGCCCGTGAAAGAGTCGGGGGAAAAAATCCACTCAGAGGAACATGATGCAGACAACACACAAATACAATAAGTATAGAGTGGCATTGGAGTTTTGAAGGGTTTTCCCAATACGCATGCCCTGAAAGAAAACAAGGTTAAAGTCGCTGGAGCAGCAGAGAGGGTGAATCAGACAAGATTTCAAACAAAATTAAGGCTCCTTATAGAGGGGGGTTAAAGGTCAATCGTAAAGACAAATTTATGTCCTATGGGTGGGTGAATCGGGACATGAAAAATCGGGACAGGAAAATCGATTTAATTCCTACGAAAATCAAAAAAAAAAAAAAATAAAGTCTCCATTTGCCAAATAGAGACTTAGTGATTTAGCATCAAGGGGTGAATCAGACAAGATTTCAAACGAAATTAAGGCTTCTACGGCTGAGTCTCCTTATAGAGGCGGGTTAAAGGTCAATCATAAAGACAAATTTATGTCCTATGGAGGGTGAATCGGGACAGGAAAATCGATTTAATTCCTACGAAAATCAAAAAAAAAAATAAAGTCTCCATTTGCCAAATAGACACTTAGTGATTTAGCATCAAGGGGTGAATCGGACATTTAACTCAAAAAATAAAGTCTCCACTCGTCGTGAAAATTCGAAGGATTTCAGCAGGGTTTTCGAAGGGTTAAAAAACTCACCCGTTGATTTTATCAAGTCCAATACGATATCGTGTTCGAGGGTCTGCTAAATTTATTGTTATAAATCCGTGTGGTTTTGACTGAGCAGCGCTAAAGAAATTTCTAAATTGATTATGATTCATATCACCGCTGCACCAGGTCTGATGAATATTTCTAAGAGTATGAGTATCAACTCCATTAAAAACACACAGCAGAGTGCAATTATCGCGAATCACTTTTGGTATTTGTGTGTATCGTTGAGTGACATATATCACGTCCGTGATTTTATGCCTTCCTCGGGAAAATATCCTAGCAGGATTTTTTTGATTATCTAACATCACATCATCATAAACGACTAAATTGTTAATACTTCCGTCGATGGAATCAATACTCGGTGCATCGTTGATATCAGTGATAAATTCAATAAAATCATCATCGATTTGAAATTCTTTTGCTTTCTCGTTAAAATCTTTTAGCACTACATAGCATCGCTGATCGTCTACACTTGGGGCTATTAAATACAACTTGTTCCATTTCATCCATCTCGTTATCAAATTAAGTAGCAGTTGTGTCTTTCCGCTTCCAGATGGTCCGATTATAATCATTCTAATTGAATTCGGTAACATTGCATGGTGTTTAATAGGTTCCCGTTGTCGGGTAGCTGAAAAATCAATTATATTCATATCTCTATACATAAATTATGGATCTATATTGTGTGAAGTGTAAAACGCGTACTGGCACAGATGACTTGACGACGATTACAACTAAAAATAACCGATCAGCGCTTTCTGGTAAATGCGTACAATGTAGTACAAAGAAATTTAGATTTGTTTCCCTTGTCAAACCCAAGGAACCTTTAAAAAAAAACGAGGGGGTGATATCGCAGCCAAGCTAACTAAACTCCCTGGAACCCCATGGGCAAAGTATCCAGGAGAAAAACACCTTCCAGGGTATAGCTATTGTGGACCGGGAACAAGACTTGATATCAGACTCAATAGTCAAAACCAACCCAAACCCGGTGAAGAACCAATAAGCGCTATTGATAGGGCGTGTCACGCACATGATGTTGCATATAAGAGTCCCAATCTGCAAAACAGGCATCTAGCAGATGTGAAATTAATTCATGCGTTAAATGCTATTCTTGATAAATCCTTCAAAGAAAAATTGGCTTCATTTTTGATAAAATCGGCTATGAAAAGCAAATTGATGTTAGGTGCTGGTAATTAATAACAACATGGAATCTATTTATTATTCTCCAAAAGGATACTGGCGGGGTAAAGCAGCAATCAATAAACTCGCTAGCGCTGCAAAAGTGAAAAAACCACTGCGGCTCAGTGGTTATCCAAACAGGCACTATGGCAAATTTATCTACCACCGCCTAAACAAATTAATTACTCGCATTTTGATGTGACTGTCCCTAATGAAGTTCATCAAGCTGATTTATTATTTTTGCCGCATGATGGTGGTTACAAATACACTCTAACCATAATTGATATTGCAAGTCGATACAAACAAGCAGAGCCGTTAAAAACAAAATCAGCCACTGAAGTGGCTTCTGCATTTGAAAGGATTTATCGAAAGGGTCCTCTGCACTGGCCAAATCTATTACAAGTTGATCCTGGCAAGGAATTTCATGGTGCAGTGTTATTAACAATGAAACATCATAATGTCTCTATCAGACGAGGGCATACTGCACTACATCGTGATCAGGTAATTCTTGAACGGTTTAATAGGACGATTGCTGAGCGGTTATTTGGATATCAATACGTAAAAGAATTCATCCAAGAAAAAAGATCTCGTGAATGGGTCAAAAGGTTACCAGGTGTGATTACCGCACTGAATAATGAGATTACTAGAACAATCAACATGAAACCTATCAACGCGATTAAAAAGAAGTCTATACCTAAAATGGAAATTCAAAGGGATTCTAGCATTTCTCAGCCCATTCTTGATAGTATTGTCACTGTGAGGTATTTATACGAACCAGGAGAGCTTGAAGGTGGCAGAAAAAGGGCTACTGATCCTATTTGGAGTGTTACTACACACAAGATATCTAGTATAACACGATCTACGGGTAGACATCCAGTCTATAGACTGGATTCAACTGCCCCTCAACGAGGATTTACTCGACAACAACTGCAAGTAATACCACAGGATACTCAATTACCACCACGGGGTCTTAACTAGTAGGATTTTCAAAGACAATTCTTCGAAGCTGATTTATTTTTCGTACTCTGGATACTGCAAGATAGACTAAATTCGACCATTCGATTCGATTATCCACCATCCAAACAATTGTATCCGATATAGTCAATCCCTGTGAAGAATGTATTGTTGCTGCGTATCCTAGCGTCCATGGGGATTTATTAGTACGCAATGCATCTTCAACGACATTGATATCAACCAGCACAATATCATTTAATACGAGAATTTGTTTTTCACTTCCTGATTCTATCAGGCCTGCAATATCAACTTCTATATTCTGTTTTCGTGTATCCGATGGCCAATAATAAAGGGGCACTGGAAGTGTTGCAAATCTTTTTTTATGCAATTCAAATAACTTCATCTGAAGTGTGTCTCTGACTATTTTTCTACTTGCAATTATCAAATCATTTGGTCTCCATGTTTCCCAAAAATCATTCATTGGTGTTTCCGAAATTATTTCACGCGCTATTTCACATTGGATTCTATCCGGTTGTAATCTAATTAGCGCTTTGAATTCTCGTAATTTTTCATCAAGTGATCAATAATCAGTGGTAATTTCTTCATAATAGTCTACAAAACCCTTTAGCCACTCATGTGGGGATGTACCGACAAATGGTGGTGGTTGGCCATGATCACCGCACATGACGACTTTCGTATTTTTCAATAACAACCACTCGAGAAATATTTGTAATACATCTAATGACACTGTGCATATTTCATCCCAAATGATGATTTCAGGAATAAATTTCTCGCCCATACGCTCAGGAGTCCACTTCTCTCCTTTCCATCGAAAGAAACTGTGATAAGTACAGGCATTTACCCCTCGCTGTATCATTTCTCTTGCAAGTCTGTGAGTTGGTGTTAGCACAATCATATTTGGATTGGAAACGCGAAATAAATCAATTGCACGAGTTGTTTTTCCTGACCCACCACAGCCGTTTAAATAAACTGTTTTATATCTACAGATTGGATCAGAACACGGTGGTGCATTAGAAAATTCTGAACACTGATTGCTTTTTAAATAATTATTTTCAATCGTAACAAGATCTTTTGCTTCGTTGTTTCTGATTTCAAATAGCTGTTTGGACCAATCCATGATTTGTTGTTCATTAAAATCAGGAAACAGTTTTCGCTCTTCGCTAATTATTTTTTCTAGATCGGGTTGTGGTAACCAGACTGATTTCTGTGCTCGATAGGATATAATCGCTTCACTGACAATTAACGATTTTAACATCCCACAATCAATCATATATCTCAATAGCACTATTGGCATCCAGTGTTTTTCAGACATGTGTTTACCAATAAAAAGATAACTACACGGATGAAGTCCCTCAGCCAATTCAAATGATACTACACAAGCGAATCCGGTTAAATCAAAATCAGGCAGTGGTCCATTAATCTCAACACGGGTCATTTCATGTGTGGGGTGTCCAAATCGTTTAAAATACTCAGCACATTCTCCATACCCGAGAACACTTCCTGGATAACACGCAATCATATCAACAGAAATAACGGTTTTGGGGTCGTATTTTGTATTCCATAACCCTCCATGGCTGTATTCAAGACAGCTCAATCTGACATCTGATAAAAACTCACTTCTTGTTGGTTTGCACGCGTTTTTCTTTCTAGCAAAATGTGCTGCAACCGAGGGAAGTGTAAAACAATTTGTTAATAATTGATCTTCGATTCCCTCTGGAGAAAACTCACTAGCTAGTTTTTTCATTTGATTATGTAGCTCTTCAGTACGGTACAATTCTCCGTTGGGTCTTACAAACTGATCGAATCCACATTCATCGTCTGCAGCACTATGAAATAGCTACATTGACACAGGGTCTCCTTTACTCAAATTGTAAATAGCATCAAATAATTTCTGCTCGGAAAAAAACTCTTCAGATCCCAACCCTGTTGGGGGTATATATTTTACAGTTCTATCCCGGGGAAATATTGTTGCTGCAGATGACCACACGTGTTCGTTATGATCAATAATTTGTATTGGCGTTCCTTGTGATTTATATTTCGATTTGTATAATACTTCTCCGGTGATTGTCGTTACTGATATTGGAAATCTCAATGATTTTTCTAATTTAATTATATCCTGAATTGTTGCCCCATGCTGTTTCACCGTTAATTCCCATTCGGTTATTTTTTTCGTCTTAGATCAGTCAATTTATTTCCTTGTGATACATTTGTGAAGTGTTCTATTATTCGTTCTGCTACACAATTGAGTTGCAAAGAATATTTCATTGGTGCTAGTTTTGCAATATCAGGTTTTTCATTTAACGGATATATCCCGTAAACAACTGCTGTTACAGGATAAGATCTTTCGTAGTATGGTTTGTCAATTCAAGTCAAAATTCCTGGTTTGGAATCTTGATTCACAGTGATAGTTGTTTTATCCTTGAGAATGGGTTCGTATTTATCCCTAATGATCCAATCTCCAGTGTCTTTACGGATAAGGAATTTCAATCTAAAAAAATACCTTTTCTGCGAAAGATGTGAGATTATCACTGCTGCTTTTTCATCATTCATGGTAGCATCGATATTGGGTACAATTTGAAATGTTGACCAACAATGAGATGCTCCATCACGCTTGAATTCATTAAAACAGTCTCTGATTTTACTAATCATGGTTCTATCAAGAATTTTACCCTTTGGGGTATCAGAAACCCTATCAAGATTGAATTGAGCATTTTTCCAAGGCGTAATTTTCGATAATCTCTCAAACTCCTTCATATCAGATATTCTATCGGGATTAATTTTCAATAATCTCTTAAACTCCTTCATTAGACGTTTTGGTTTATCGAGATTAGATCTAGGATTAATTTTCAATAATCTCTTAAAGTCCTTCATTAGACGTTTTTTTGGTTTATCGAGATTAAATCTAGGATTAATTTTCAATAATCTCTTAAACTCCTTCATGTTACCGTCTACTAGACGTTTTTTTGGTTTATCGAGATTAAATCTAGGATTAATTTTCAATAATCTCTTAAACTCCTTCATGTTACCGTCTACTAGACGTTTTTTTGGTTTATCGAGATTAAATCTAGGATTAATTTTCAATAATCTCTTAAACTCCTTCATGTTACCGTCTATTAGACGTTTTTTTTGGTTTATCAAGATTAAATCTAGGATTAATTTTCAATAATCTCTTAAACTCCTTATCATGATTAAATTGAGCATTTTTCCAAGGCGTTATTTTCAATAATCTCTTTAACTCCTTCATGCTATATTTAAAACAAGCATTTAAATGAAAGATTTATGTATAATGAATCATTGCAAATGGCTCATGATTGGATCAGTGACTCCTTGTAACAAATCATGCAGAAATGAATTCTGTGGGTATCATATGCAAAGTTTTCGTCGTGGAAGCCTTGGTCCGTGACCTTGTATTCGTTGTGGGGATGGGGTCAGGGGAAAATCACAATTGTGTCTAAATTATGGTGGCAAACGATACATGGAGTTGAAGCGTTTTTACGACAAAAGAATCAAAAATGGAAAATCATATGAATTTTCAATCAAAAATTCTGACCCTGACAAAGTCCCTGACACTGACAAAGTCCCTGACACTGACAAAATCTGCATCCTTGACAAAATCAGAGTCCCTGACAAAGTCATAAGAACCCCTCAAGACTATATCGAAAGATTCATTATTAGACCAAACACTGAATTAGACAAATAGTATTAGTATACGAATGAACCAAGAATTCAGACTACACCCTATGATTACAAATTATGAAGCATCCAGTGATGGTGTTGTAAAAAACCCTAGACTGAAGAAACCAGTTGGTGTTGTGACTAATCAAGGGTATTTGATGTTTGGCGCTGGAAAGAAAAAATATCACAATCATCGTTTTGTGTATGAATGTTTTGATGGATTGATCAATGATGGTTTTGTTATTGATCACAAGGATTCTAATCCAATGAACAATTCTTTATCAAATCTGCAAGCTGTTACACAAAGTGAAAATTTAAAACGGGGAAGACTGGAAAAAACTCAAAAAAGCGAAACCAGTAAAATCTTTGAATACGGCAACTAACGAAGAAAAAATATTTCAATCAATATATGAAGCCGGTAGGCATTTCAATATTTGTAGAGCCTCAGTACGAAAAGTTGCAGAAGGAATTTATCGATCAGCGATTTCAAAAGAGACAGGACAGAAATTCAATTTAGTTATGTCTGATCCGTCATATTTTTCATTTAGAAATATAGAATTGTTATAGAAGATGAATTCTGAAAACATGAATAGCATTATTGATGAAATTTTAATATTGAAAAGTCAGGATATCAAACTATCAGATGGTTTGAATCCTGATGAAATCATTTTAGATTTTCAGGATATAGAATACGGGGTTAGCACAAACAAGTATATGCTGCCCAAGAAGTATGCGCTCATCAAAAGAATTCAAAATTCTATTCGGGTCTCTCTTACATTTTCCAGTGACGTAAGTGTGTTTGTCCCCTTATTTACTATCGTGGAAGAAATACGAAAAGAATTGGGTAAGGAATACGAATTGAAAAGGGATATTAATTCTAAAGTTAGAAACATAAGAGCGTTAATTCAAGAATATGAACGATTTTGACCGTGACCGACCCTCAAAGGGAATCAGTGAAAATATTTCACACTGAATAAAAAATCGATGGACCGTTAATGGATGGTTCTCTCGATTGATCAAAATAGAATGGCGAAAGTGTGGTATTATTTATTTATATACAATTTCCACACTTTCCCCATCTACGATAGAAGCTGTCTCACGATAAAATAACACTTCCACGACCGTGTCAAAATCAGTGAATAAAAAAATAAAAATATTTCACACACAGTGAATAAAAAATATTTCACACTGAATACAAAATAAAAATATTTCACACACAGTGAATAAAAAAAATTTCACACTGAATACAAAATAAAAATATTTCACTGGCACTATAAAAATATTTCACACTGAATAAAAAATAATAATATTTCACTGGCACTATAAAAATATTTCACACTGAATAAAAAATAAAAATATTTCAATGGCGTTATAAAAATATTTCAATGGCGTTATAAAAACATTTCACACTGAATAAAAAATAAAAATATTTCACACTGAAAGGTATTTCACACTAAATGAAAAATAAAAATATTTCACACTGAATAAAAAATAAAAATATTTCACACTGAAAGGTATTTCACACTGAAAGGTATTTCACACACAGCTAATGAAAGGTATTTCACACTGAATAAAAAATAAAAATATTTCACACTGAAAGGTATTTCACACTGAATAAAAACTAAAAATATTTCACTGGCACTATAAAAATATTTCACACTGAATAAAAAATAAAAATATTTCAATGGCGTTATAAAAATATTTCACACTGAATAAAAAATAAAAATATTTCACAGTGAATAAAAAATCGATGGACCGTTATGGATGGTTCCGATTGATCAAAATAGAATGAGGGAAGTGTGGTATTATTTACTTTTATAAGAATTTCCACACTTCCCTCAAACCTGATAGAGCTGTTAAAACAACATAATGAAACTCCCACGATGGTGTTAAAAATCATCCGACATGTCAAATGTTTTCGTCTGTTAGGTCAGGTTCGGGAAAAATTGTTTTACAATTGAAAAATTGTTTTGCAATTGAAATCTACGATTTTTAATAATGGTCAATGAAGCATTAACGACCCGATTGGCTCGTGAACGACTAAATGCAATTAAGAGATTTATACCAATTCGCGACTCTGTAAGGAATAAACTGCAAGAACGACAGAGTCTTCAGACTGATTTTGCTGTGGGATCTGAAGAATTGTTTAAACCAATAACTACAACAACGAAACAGATAGTGTCAACAATCTCTGAACAAGGAAAAAGACAAGAAGAGTCTTTTCTCCCTGTGTTAGAAAAAATAGCAAAAAGAACTAAACAAACAAAAAAATCATTAAAACACTTCCTCAGGATATATCAACCGCTTCAGAACAACAACGACTAGTTAGTGGACTACCTAAATCAATTGTATTTACCGATAGCGCTAAAAAACGAATTCTCAACGAGAATATAGACAATTTAGGTGAATTTGCTGCTAACAGCTATAATTCACAAGAGAAGTTTTTCACGGACAATTATACGGATTATAGAATGTCACATAATGAATGGGCTGATATAGTGTATGAAATAAATACTGGGAATTTAGATAGAAGGATGAAGGAATACAGAGACTTCAAGAAAAAATTTGAACTCCAAATAAGACAGTCATACGATGAGAAGGAATTTCAGGGGAGTGGTCTAGTTGGAAACGCTAGCGTTTCATGTCCTGGTAGTGTTATCAATGATATATCACAAATAGAAGTTCTTGTAGGAGGGTTCCGAGCTGGAAATAACTCACCGGAAATAATTAATGAAGCAGCTGATATCTGTAGACGGTTATTTCAGGGTGGTATCATAGATATTGCAACAGACCGAGATTTCATTGGCGAGTTAGTGGAAAGTGGATATTATAGTGACTGAAATAAAAAATTGTTTTACAATTGAAAAATTGTTTATGATTTCAAATAATGATCATACACTACAATCATGATAGCCAGTGTCTATGTAGTTAATTCACGGTTTCCGGTTTATAGAGCGTACTATGGTGATGGTTTCGGTAATACCGTTGCGGGGTTATTTGCAAGAATGGCCCCAAAAGTGATGCCGTTAGCTAAACAACTAGGAATGAAAGCCATTGATGTTATTCGTGATATTAGT
The DNA here is from genome assembly GCA_030141615.1 of Unio pictorum. NCBI lineage: Eukaryota > Metazoa > Mollusca > Bivalvia > Unionida > Unionidae > Unio > Unio pictorum. The sequence continues at coordinate 2,411,032 of JARLTB010000289.1, forward strand.
GCTGTTGGAGATCTTGCCGGAAAAGCGTTTTCAGCTGCGAAGAATAAAATAACATCATTAGTTAGACGGAGAAAGAAACCGTTACCGTCTACAGCGGAAATGCCTGCAAGTGTTAGTAAAATTATAAATAACGCAATAGATGAAAAATTAGCGTCGTTGATGACCCCCGACCAAAGCAATATTGCAAATATGATAGCAGGAAGTGGCTTTAAAAAACTACGACGATGAAATGGAAAATCTTTTACGATTTTATGATTTAGACTCTGATAAATAGAATAAAATGTTCAAACAGTCACATGATCCAGCGTTTGATATAGACGCCCCAGTCCCCAAGGATGATTCTTTACGCGATTATCAATATTACGCCTATCATGCAATAGACTCAAATAGTCGATCAAGAATTGAACTTCAAGTCCATGATACCAGTAAGTATTTTCTACCCGCTGAGGCGTTTATTGAAGTAGAAGGTGAACTTGTAACAGCTGCTGATACTACTGCTGTACCAGCACCGTATCCAGCTGGTACTCAAGTCGGATTTGTCAATAATGGTATTATGGCGTTATTCGAAAGTGCTAGATATGTCATTGATGGAAAAAAAATTGAGTCGATAGATCGCGATGTTGATGTGACTACAACAATAATTGGGTTATCGAGATATTCTGATGATTATACAAGATCAGCAGGACCTTCTATGATGTTTGCAAAAGATGTTAAAAACACCGATGGAGGAAATCAATTTATTATAAGACGACCACAGAATAATGCTGGTGCTGCTAATGTTGATGTCGAGAATATGATTATAAACAACGATCCTAATTTCAATCTAGGAGCTGCAACACGTATTTTAATGTTGGAAGGGCGGCGTAAATCATTTTCATGCGCGATTCCACTGCATCACATATTTGGATTCTGTAGAAATGTTCGAAAAGTTATTTATGGAGCGAAGCATACCGTAGCGCTTGTACGAAAGATAATGATGCAATTTGGAGGATTCTAGCAGATGCTGCAAATCCAAATGCTGATGCTGGTAAAGTTATTTTAACAAAAATATCATTGTGGATGCCAGTGTTGACTCCATCAATCACCGCAGAAGAACGATTACTATCATTTATGGACCATGGACCATGGAGGAAAATCATTACTAAGTTGGCTAACGGTAAGTACAGATGTTAAACAATCAAATATCAACGGGGTATTCACGTGGAATCTAGCATCAAAACAAGGCATGGTTGCGCCACGTCATATATTTATTGCGTTACAGGATAACACACGAGTTGGCAATCAACTCTCCAGCCATATGATATTTGATCAATTAGGTGTTAAAGACGTCTCACTGAGAATAAACGGCCAGCAGGAACCATCTGAAGATGTACAACTTGATTACGGTCAAAATCATATTGCTCGCGTGTATCATAGATTGTTGTCATTTATGGCACGTGATCAAAATGTTGATACTGGTTTGCAAATATCACAATTTGATTTTAAGAATCTGTATCCGATCTATTACTTTTCACTGGAACATCTTGATTTAACAAGACAGTCTGTCGTTGATATACACTTCAGAGCTAATGTGCTTCGTGGTACTATTGCTAATTATAGAGCGGTTGCTGTCATTCTCAGTGATAAATCAATGCTACTTGAAGGTGTTGGAGGAAGAATGAGAGTGGTAGATGCGCCAGTGGAAAATATGTAATTGAAATCGTAAACGATTTTTCCATTAGAATTGCTTCGCGATTTAGAATTAATCTATTATGTATAATTTCGTATAGTAATATCAGTGTTGCCCTGACACCTGGTCAAGTCAAATAATTGCAATCGGAATCAGCTAAAAAATGTGGAACCACAATCACGTTGAAACCTAATCAAATGAATGGCGGGGAAAATAAATTGTCGTTGACAAATCGTCAAGTAAAACACTTCAATGATGCACTTGTAGCAAAAAAAGGTGTTCAGATTACTATTTCTGCGTCTGCTATCAAAAATATGATTAAAACCGGCGGTATCTTCCCGTTGTTAGCTGCAATTCCAGCGTTGATTGCAGCAGCAGCCCCAGTAGTGGCTAAAACGGCCGCGTTAGGGGCTGTTGGTACTGCGGCAGGAATGGCACTAAAAAAGGCAACTGGGCAGGGTTATAAAAAAAGGGAAAGGGTCTAAGACTACCAGGAACCCCGTATTCATGGTACAGCGGAAAAGGCCTGAGACTAGGACCGGTTTATTAACTCAAAAATCTTTGATGGTTCCAATGTCCAATTTTGATTTACTCAATGCCGCTAAAAAACTAGCCATAAAAAACTTCAGAGGTGTCTTTATGAAAGATCAATTGCCGACACAACCAAACAGCGTTGAAACCGGCATCATTAATCTCGATAACAGCACCGGACCTGGTACTCACTGGGTTGCATACGCTATTGATCCACGTGGGGTTGTCTATTTTGATTCATATGGATTAGCCCCGCCAAAAGAGTTTATGCGTTATATAAAAACTTTTCCAATGAAGACTTGGTATTCTACGATACCAACACAACAAATGAATGATCCACCAATATGCGGCAGTGAAGTATTAAATGTCCTTAACGCTATTTCTAACTCCTTGGGTAACCCAAGGGGAAAACCACCACATGTTGTCGTAAATGAATGCACCAGCAATCGCTTTGAAAATTGAAGATTTTAGAGAGAGAGTTTTATAATAAAATGATTGATATTTGGGGAAGACCTCTATCAGCAAAGAAACCAACCACAGAAACATCTACACTTGATTCCATCAAGGATATAAAAACATAATTGAAGATGAAATAGCTGAAACGTTGAATTTAGCAAGTGTTGATCCCAATGAAATAGTTGTATTTCAAGATCGTCAGGGTAAATTGAAAACTAGTAATATTTCTCTGGATGATATTTTGGTTAAACAACGAAACGCAATCGAGGATACTATCGTGTTATTTTCCGATCAGGGTAAACTAAAACCGGGTGTACTTTTTCCGACTATTACAGATAGACTAAAAACTCTCAACGATGAATTGAAAAATTCTGTGTTGGAACTAACAACACTTCAATCTAAAACTGAAGAACACAGAAAACAGTTTTCAAATTTTCGTAGAAACATCGTGGATAAATTTATTGGAACCCCGTTGGATAAAATTGAAATAAAACTCCCTGATATCAAAAAATCTATCGATGAGACGAAAAACTTCATCGAAGCCATCAAAACTGATTTTCCGAGGATGATAACAATCATTGAAAAAACAAAAATTCCTCACGAGAAAACCAACAACTTAGTATACACGATCCAACACGGATCATTTGCGTGGACACCTACAAACAACAAATCAGATATCACTGCAACCGTCAAGGGTATTTATCGATTAACACTAGTGACAACGACTCAATTTAATATTTCATCGTCAAGTTCATCCGGGGTCAACAATACGATTTCAACGATCATCGACAAGGATACAACTGAAAAGTTCACGATAACATCTACTGATAAAAATTTGGTTAGGGTTTCAACAACGTGGTATGTGGAATTCGTAGCGGATTTAAGTAAATAACGGTTTCAATTGAAATCGTAAACTGATTTAAAAATAAAATGATTTCATCATCGCAATATCGCTATGATAAAGTCAGAGAATTTCAAACTAGACTCAAAACCCTCGCCGAGGAGTATCAAATAAAAATGAAAAAATACCGCCGAAGAATCACCGCAATTGATGTTACTATGTACTCGGTGTCAGGCGTTCTCGCTGGCGCCGGAATAATACTTGCATCAGCTACAATGATTGCCCCGGTCGTAGTTCCAATTTGCATTTCTGCGGTGGCTTCAATCGCTGGTATATTAACCGGGATCACACAAAAAAATATCATCATGCAGCCAGAGTAAACTGCAAGACTATGTGATTCAATTTCATGTTGTATCAACCGCATACTCGCAATTATCCTCACTGATATCGTCATCGCTCGATGATACAATTATATCAGATAGTGAGTTCTCAGCGATGGTCAGTGATTATGATTCCGCGATATCAAAATTAGAAATACATCATGAGTATAATAACGATGACAACACCGATGGAATTACTTCAACAAATAGTGGAAAACACGAACCCAGTACAAACAAGCATGATATCAATAACATCAACGAATCCAGAATTCAGTGTGAATTTCCCTATCCCAGTGCCCGTGAAGGAGATAGCGCTAGCAAAACTACGAATGTATCACATTTGGCCTAATATCAGATCAAAATCATTTGATGGTCAACAACCCAATAATTCCCTGGTATTTGCGAATAAGAATAAACCCGACGGTACCCCAGACTGGAACGTTGTTTCCATACCAACCGGATCCTACCAAATCGAACAAATCAATGCTGAATTCGCGCGTAGAATAAAATCGATTACTGGAAAAGAATCAAAAATTGCTATAACGGTTCATGAGCCAACACTATCATCTGCCATTGAAATAAGCACAGAAGGATACGTCGTAGATATCTATCAAAGTTCTATTAGAACCGTACTAGGATGGCCTGAATTACCACCCCGGGGAGAAACGGTTAGTTTACCACCTGAACCACAAAAATCTGATTATATCACCGACAGGATAAAATCTGATAATCCAATAAAGAGTTATAAAGATCACATAAATACTATAGATTTTTTGGGTTTTTTTGGTGTCGGATACAACGAAACTAGGGAGTGGAAAGGAGAGAGGGAAAGGGTTAGAGTAGAGCAATATTATATTATTAACGAACCTAAAATTATTGAAAATTTCACAGCAATGAATAATGATTTTTTACTGTTGTTAATATCTCTTAAATCCAGCTCTCTCACCCGAGATGAATTTATCAGCGTCGTAGAAACATGCAACAAAATTATCAATGATATGGAAACATTTAATTTGAAAATTATTCAAGTGATAATAGATGAGGATAATAGTTCCCTATCGAGAACAAAATTTGCAACAGACTATAAAATCCGCGTTGAAGATGTTCCAACATTCAAACTACCAGGATATAACGTACCAGAACTAAAAAAAACTTCTCAGTGATGCCATCGATGTTTGTTTTAAAATAATTCATGATGCATGGAAAAAACAACATCACCGGAAATAAAAATCCTCAAACATAATAATGACCCAGACGGTGGCGGCAGGCATATCGCTCCTCAAAATGTGAATATTTCATCGGTGATAGCGCTCAATTTAGTATGTGATGTTATCGAAGGAAGCTATCAAATAAATCTCGAACGATCAAATCAAGCTCAGCAGGAATATATTTTGTATTCATTTGCACCAATAGCCCCTCCAGGATTTTTAATAATTAAGTCTCCGGTTAATCCAGTCTATATGCGGTGTCATAATGATTCATTAACCAGAATTAATTTCAAACTCACAGACCAATCTAATAATCTGATTGATTTACAAGGCGAAGTTTTACAAATTAGTCTGTTTGTGAAATCCTAAGACCCCTCGAACACGATATCGTATCGGACTTGATAAAATCAACGGGTAAGTTTTTTAACCCTTCGAAAACCCTGCTGAAATCCTTCGAATTTTCACGACGAATGGAGACTTTATTTTTTGAGTTAAATGTCCGATTCACCCCTTGATGCTAAATCACTAAGTCTCTATTTGGCAAATGGAGACTTTATTTTTTTTTTTTTTTTGATTTTCGTAGGAATTAAATCGATTTTCCTGTCCCGATTCACCCTCCATAGGACATAAATTTGTCTTTACGATTGACCTTTAACCCCCCTCTATAAGGAGACTCAGCCGTAGAAGCCTTAATTTTGTTTGAAATCTTGTCTGATTCACCCCTTGATGCTAAATCACTAAGTCTCTATTTGGCAAATGGAGACTTTATTTTTTTTTTTTTTGATTTTCGTAGGAATTAAATCGATTTTCCTGTCCCGATTTTTCATGTACCGATTCACCCACCCATAGGACATAAATTTGTCTTTACGATTGACCTTTAACCCCCCTCTATAAGGAGACTCAGCCGTAGAAGCCTTAATTTTGTTTGAAATCTTGTCTGATTCATCCACTCTGCTGGGGGAAAAAATCCACTCAGAGGAACATGATGCAGACAACACACAAATACAATAAGTATAGAGTGGCATTGGAGTTTTGAAGAGTTTTCTCAATACGCATGCCCTGAAAGAAAACAAGGTTAAAGTCGCTGGTGAGTACTATTCAAAACCATGCAATCTTGCATTAAGAGCCTAAATATAAATAAGTACAGACGACCAAACTCGAGGCGGTAAATGTACAATTTAAATTTAATAAATGTTTGTTTGTTTGTTTTTATGGTTTACCCCATTTTTCAGCACAAAATAATCTATACATGGCGGCCAGTATGAACGGGGGAGGAAGAACCCGGAAAACCCCGGAAAGAACCATCGACCCACCAGAAGCTACTGGCAAGTTTTCTCAGATACCCACATTGGCCGAATCCTAGACTCGAACCCACGCAGACAGAGGTGAGATGGCAGTGAGCTGTAACGGACAGCGCTTTAGACCACTCGGCCACTCGCGGCCCCGTTAAAATAAATGTACGTACCCGTCTCGAACACAGTCGTTCTCAAAAGAAATACATATAAAAAGGACAAAGATCGACACAAAATTAATAGCCATCAAAAACAATAAGTTTTTAAATTTTTTGGTAATTTTTTTAAAATAAAACTAAGACTTAGTACACTGGACTTTGCCGGTGTTACGTGCTTAGGCTCGAATAAGCAGCAACATAGAAAGAAGTGAAAATAACAAGCTTGTTAAAATGTAACAAACAATTTATTGAGTACAAATATTTTCATAAAAGAAAATATTTAAACTTACGGTTTTAGAGAATCAAGTCCAAAAATTAATCCAAAAAGAATTCAAAATATAATCCACTAGTGGAATTGCAAGAGTCCTGATAATAAAATGTCCTAATAGTTACCGGTTCGAATCTTGACGATGTAATCCAATATGGACGACGATGTCACGTGATGAAGTCAGTTTTAGTTTTAGAATAATCCAAATAAAAATCTATGAGCACATATTCTTTTCCAGATAAATAATAAAATAATTCCTCTAGCTCCAAAAGAATTGACACAATTTCCAGTACACGGTAATTAAAAATAACTCAGAAAGAAGACACAACTTAATATTAAAAAACCCAGCTTCTACTGAATAGCTCGCTCCTAAAACATGGTTTATATCTGTTTTTTACGTAAACTAGGGGTCACGTGATATTCTAGAAACTATCAGAACAAAAACCTACGTTCAAGAAATCACGTAAATATCATATGACCCAACTAAAATTAGAAAGATGTTAATACTTTACTCCATTTTGTCCTTGGAACCAACCAATGATTTTTAAAATAAAGCTCTAATGTCCTTGGAATTAACCAATCAATTTAGAAGCTTGTTTACACTCTGAAGCAAGGTCAGAAAATGTGGTTAACATCTGTTGTTTACTTGTAAAGTATATAGGTCATCCTTTTCTAGAAAATCTCTCCCAACTAACGAATTTTAAACCCAAAATGTCAAATTTGAATCTGACAAACAAAATTAAATGATTTAAATCAAATATACGTAACACCGGAAATTCAAAATTAAAAAAATGTAAATGTATTAAATGAGAAAACAAGTGATGATCTGCCTATAGGTTCAGATCACTAAATAGGACAACTGGGACAATTCGACACAAAAGAGGCTCTCTTTACACAGAAACAATGTATATATAAATGTACATAGCACACATACAGATAGCACAACACAAATAGCAAACACAGGATACAGGGGACCCCTAGCCAGGGTGAACTACAATAATGAGGAATGAGATACCAAGAGAGGTGATTAAAACCTACTATTGGAAAAACACCCAAATAGAAACACTAGAAAAACATTCTAAAGTACCCCTTTCAAAAATGTATATAATCCCAATGAGAAAAAATAAAAGTTAGTAGAAATTAAATGGAAGCAAAACAACAACACATAAACAATACATCAAGCGGAGAAAAAAACATAAACACTTTTTTGTATTTTTGTAATGGGGAGGAGGGGCATCATCTGGTGCCTCCACAAAAAAAACCACAGGGGTCTTGCCAACCAGGCTTATATACAAGGTTCGGGTTGGCTTTTTGCAACAAATAAATCCATTTTTTTCCCTGGCCCGATTGTAGAAAAGGGGCTTTGGCAGAAGTGTGGGAGGAGGCTTAACAAAGGTAAGCTGACCCACCAGTTCTAGTCTTAACTCTTTTCCCCCATTAACCAGGGCAAATATATATAATTGGGGTCTTATGGGAGTGAATCTTCGCACCCTCACACTATGTTCGTCCAACCCAACCCCCAAGCACCTCCAGCTGTGCTGCTCATGGAATACAGTAAGAAATCTGCTATCAATCTAATAACATTTCTAGTCAATACATCTGCGCATAAAATTAAAATAAAATTTGTTTGGTCTGAATGAATAAGTACATAAAAGATACATTTAATCTCGCCGGTGAAAACCTCATTATTCGTTCCACATAGCGAATATTTCATATCTGTAACTCGGCAAATTTCAGCGTTATTAAATGTAACTAAAATTACCTAATTCGTTTTAAGCACTTGTGTGACACGAATTGGTAACTTTTAGATGCATTTAATAACGCTGACCTGAAAATTAAAACAGTTTTAAACAATCGCGATTCAATATAAAATGAACTTTTTATTTCGTCAATTCTTAAAATACACTTAATAAAATATATATCTTTTATTCACTTGTACCAAAAAAATATCATATTTTCTTTTACTATAGACCGTAATTATCTTGATAATTCACTCTACTGGAATACGAATTTTCACTGCTCGTCAATATATATATATATATATATATATATATATATATATATATATATATATATATATATATATATATATATATATATATATATATATTGAGAATATTTTGACCAAGAAATTTTACATGTTCTATATGTAAGCAAGTTTGTGTGGGTTTTTTTTAAGGGTTTAACGCCATTTTGCAGAACGCAATAGGCTATACATGGCGACCAGTATTATTGGTCAAGGAAGAACATGGAAAAAAACCCGGAAAGAACCACAGACCCACGAGAAGCTACTGACAAGCCTTCTCACATACATGTAACTACATTAGCTTAATCTTAGACTCGAACCCAAGCAGACAGAGGTGAGACGGAAGTAATCCGTAACGGAAAGCGCTATAGACCACTCAGCCATTCGGGGCCCCTTAAAAACACGTTAGTGGTCTATACGTATATATGGCATTACTCATATTATCGAATTGGGTTAAAATCCAACAATAGAAATACTATTCTTTTTAAATCTTGTTTTGTTCACCTTTTTAGGTGCTGTTGTAACTTGCAATGAAATGGAGTAGTATGAGTTCTGGCTATATTTTCTATGTGAATGTACACAAACACATACAGCTCCTAAACGGTAGACACTTTTCATTATCACGCGGGATGCTGCAAGAAATGTGCTAATTCAGCCTGTGATAAATATTGGACCAAACTTTTAGAACATGAAATAAGTACATCTGATTGCTTTTAGTGAATAATAGACATACTGAACTAAGCTCATTTGAAGCATATTTCTAACTGAGAACACTTCAATATATAGGATGGGAGGGGGATTGTTTTCATCTACTCATTGGTACAAAAGCTTTTGTGAACACACACTTTTAGAAGGAGTTTAAAAATATTATGGTTTGAAAACAATAGTGCAGCTTCGGTCTTTTAGTGTATTAATTGCCTATGACATTTTTAAAAATATCAATATAAACAAGTTTGGAAATGGATGAGCAGACGTTGACTTTTAAAGGCATATATTTATGCTTTTGATAGTCTAAATATACTGTAATTGTATTCCTTTGTTTTGTTTGGTATAACAATAGGATAGTGACAAATAATGTCGCTTTAATTCTGGATTAGACAGAATATGTGCGAAGATTATAACACCATAGCGATGCGGATAAACATACGTATTACAGTTGTAAAAGGCATATATTTATTAATCTGATCATCTTAATATATAATTTTAGTTTAATATTTTGTTTGGGATAGCAATATTGCACTTGGAAAAAATGTCGCCTTAATGCTGAACTAGACAGAATATGTGTGTGAAGAGTCTGTCGCCATAAGGTTGTTGTGACCATCACAGTTGTGTGTTGACATTAAGGCGACACAATATAAAGGCGACACGTGTGTGTTTTCATTTTTAAATATTATTTTCTGTTTTAGACATGAATATTTAAGCTTGATAATAGGAATTATAAATTATTTTGATGAATTCATATACAACTACGTGTTGCAGTTTGATAACACAACATGATGTAATTCTGTCACCCTAATGCTGCTCTGTGGCATGTGTCGCCCTAATGCTGGTTACGTACTCATGTGTGTGTGTGTGTGTGTGTGTGTGTGTGTGTGTGCCCTTCTCAGTTAGTTTTTGTGTGTAAAATGTTTCATTTTATGGGAGGCTGTAATCATTAGGGACATACATTTTTTTATTGCTGTTTCATCAATACATGCATACAATTATACTTACCAATATATATATATATATATATATATATATATATATATATATATATATATATATATATATATATATATATATTTAACCAAAGAAAAAGTATTATCCGCTAAATATAAAAAATCAATCATTGCTGCTCTTTTTAACACCTTAACTCTACTGAACATAATGCATTCTTTTATGTTCTAAACTGTCTTACAAAATAATAATTTGATTGTAAAACAGACATTGAAATAATCGTACAATTTCTCAACTTTGTCTTACCTTTGTTACCGATTAACACACAATCAGAAAAAAAGTTTTATAAAATCAACCATGCTTAATACCCTCCCCTACCCCCACACACACACAAATATGTAAAAAAAAATAACATCGACACATAATTTCAAACGTATGGAATGTATATGCGACAGTTCTAGATTCTACATTTAGATCACATCAACAAATTAGAGCGTAATTTTATGCGTTTAGCAAAATACAATAGTCACTTTCCGACATACAACACTAACTATTTATGTTAAAAAATAATGACATATAGGAATACTTCATCAACATTATTTAATTGGTGAGTGGATGGGGGGGGGGGCTGTCAGTTCCCTGGGGGGGGGGGGGCTGTCAGTTCCCTGGGAATTTTAATCTCAATATATTCAGGGTATATCAATCGGTGATGAAATCGGGGATGAAAATGTAAGGAATGTGTTTGTCATACCGTTCTAGAAGATTCATCAAATTTCATTTTAACTAAATATTGTTATGCACATTAATATTCAGATGAACAAATTCAACGCCTGGTACATGGTTTTAAGTAAGAAGAATAATAACACGGAAAACAAGACTGAACGGCATTAAGCCGGTTCGCCTTGTCCGAATGGCTTTATAAAGAAACTAATGTAACAGCTTGTGACGTTTCACAGAGGTAAAAAGTACAAACGCCATTCTATTTTTACAATGAAGATTTACTACAAGCGAATTTGGCAATACTAAGACGTTTGAGCAAGTGATTTCCTGGAAATATTCTTAATGGTGTGTACTAATCAATAAATGATGCTATAGAAATCTTTCAGTTGGATAACAACACAACAAAACTCAACTTTTGTACTTCATGTCTCACATATGACATACTTTCCATTCTAATCTACTTCCGTATTCTTCCATGCAGATAAGGTCAATATGTATAAATGTTATTCCACAATAATAAATATATCTTACCTTGGTGACACTATACAAAGATGAATTTCAAAAATTAAACTGGAACTGGCTGTACTCTGATGTCCTTGTGAAGAGACTGTACGGAGTTAACCGGTAAATTAAACAACTTACATTTTATGGATCTGTTTAAAGCTACTTGTATAGCGTAACCTAGCGTTACACAATACTGCAAAGGCGGTGATACGGAATACGCATCGTAACAAAGAAAATATTATAATAAATGTATACCTATATCATTTACCTATACAGTTAGACCGTAACGATGTTAGAGGTTATAGTATATAGTCGTTATTGGTCAACATTGAGAGGCTGTGAGGTTATTCAGAACGTTTTGGTTTACATTTTGGCAACTTCTCTAACCCGGAGAGGCAGAGAATTCCAACATTATCGACAAAATACTTCAGATCCAGTATAAAACATCTTTATGTCCTCCGTTTTAGATTGTGTTGGGATTTAGTATCCAGATACTAAGTCCCAACACAATCGAAAACGGAGGACATCATAAAATATCTAAAATACAAGTGATTTGGATAGTATCAAACACTTCCTTCATGTGATGTACATCATAGTATTTATCACGTGTAGGTTGCATGTCGGGACACTCGGACATAAAGTGCTTAACAGTGAATGGTTCATTGCAGAAAAACGCACTCTGGTGGATCTTCACCTTTTAGTATGTGGTAGTGGGTAATGTATATATGACCGATTCTGATTCTTGCAATGACAACCTCCTCCATACGGATAGTTCTGTAGGAAGGATTCCATTCTCCGAGGGTTGGTTTGATGGCATGAAGTTTGTTATTGACTGCATCATCCCATGACACCTGCCTCATCTGGCTTAGATACTTTTTGATACAAGGTTTCAAATCAGTAAACGGTATTTTAAAATCCGATGGTTCTTGGGATAGAGCCATCTTAGCAGCCAGGTCTTTATCTTCATTTCCTCTGATATCAATATGGCTAGGTAACCAACAGTATACTGTATTGTAGGAGGTACTAAGCTCCGAGTTTTTTTTACGAGAATATTGACTAATAATGGATTATCCAGTTTTCTATTGTGTACACGATTTACATTGGTGTCAAGTTTATTGCTTTTCGAAGGCCATTGCGACCGATCAAAACTAACCAACGCCATTAACCCAGGCGTGTGGTTGTCTTTTGTTCACAATCATGCAACCGGGTTAATTTAATTGGTTGCTTTTGATTGGTTGATTGGCCGTAGAAAATCCGCCCCGTCGTTTCATGTTTGTACTGTCTTGTGCCGTCCCACATCATTACCATCATCGTTCCATTGAATTATAATCCATCCTTAATTAAGTTAATTAAGTACATGTTATGCCTAAAATTTGCCGCAACACTCGAGCGGAGATATATATGGCATTGTGCCGTCCATGTTGTGACGTCACCCCAAGCATATCTTCTGGGCGGTCTAAGATGGCGTTTGCCACCTTAGGCCTCCCGCCGGAGATGTATGTTTCGGGTTCCCTTGGGCTTACTTGGATGCGAAGGCAACCAAGGAGTTCCAAAGATGTGTTGTCGTATATGTAATGTTTTGTTTTTTTTTAATAATTAGAGATATAGTATACTATATTTATATAAAACTATAAATAATGGATATCAATGATGTAAATGCTATAATTGCTGAAATCTCAAATTTAAATAATAAAGGGGTATTATTATCTGAAAGTCTCGACTGTGACAGGATTACCTCGGAATATGAAGATATTGAATATCAGTCTAGTAAGGGTCGTTATGTTTTACCTAGGATGTACAGGCTCGTGAAAGGAATTCAAAAATCCATCAATGCTTGTTTGTATGGTAACGACATTAATGTATTCATAACGCTATTTAGCACCGTTGAAGCAATACGTCAAAAGCTCGGCCAAGAGTATCAAAAACGAGCTGAAATTAGTTCTAAGGTTCGTGATCTTAGAAAAATGTTAAACGAGGAAAAACCCGTATCTTAACCACGTGAGCGTTACTATAAAATAGGCTTTCAGTAATTTTTATTAAAAATAATTTTTTTTTTAGCGTTTTTTGTTACACAAGTTACATAGGATTTTCTCCTGAAAGGATACTCAGCAGTCTGGACTTGCCCATGCAGTTATGTGCATAATGGATGATCTGGTCGTAGTAGCAAGTAATCACCGCGACGCCTCCATTTTCACGTAGTTGTTCTTGTTGCCGCGTCGTTAACACAAATCGTTCATCGCCGTTCTCAGATATTACAATTCTGAAACCCCCAGCGATGTTATTTCTGAAACATTCGCGGATATCGTCGTACAGTTTAACCCTGTCGAAGATGAATACGTTAGCTTGATGGTACATTATTTAATAACTAAGTTATTTAATAACTAAGCTTTTAATTGTGATAGTTTTACATTTGAAAATTTAGTTCACAAACAATATATGGTTGGTGAATCGCTTACAACTAAATTAGCCCGAGAGCGGCTAGCAGCAATTAAAAAGTTTATACCGGTTCGAGACAGACTTCGCGAGAAACTTCAACAACGACAACAAGCGCAGACTGACTTTTCTGTGTCAAGTGAACAACTGTTTACTCCGATAACAAGTGCGACCAAAGATGTGAAAACAGCAACTGAACGAGCAATATACGGAGATATTCCTAAGGAAGGCAAGCGACGAGAAGTGCCTGTTCTTGGTGTGCTTGAAAAGATAGCAGCAGAGACCGGACAAACACGCGCAGGAATACAACAGCTATCCAGTGATATAAAAACTCAGCGCGAAATTGAAGAACGCGAAGGTGCAGCTGCAGGAAGAGACTATTCACCTGAGAATATATTTACAGTCGCAGCATTAAATGAAATTGAAGGAATCCGAACGGATTACGAATTAGCTGATTTTGCTAGAAACAATTTTCCAAAGGGTATAAGAGAGAATTTATTAAAAGACGAGTTTAAAAGTTTTATAAAAAGCAAAGACACTTGGGCATCAAAAATATATCTAGCGAAACACGGCGGGGATAAAATCTCAGCGTTGCAGCACCCTGGTTATAATAACTTTCTAGCTGTGGTTAAAGGCGGTCTACAACCACCACCTTATATGGAGGATCCAATCCCGGAACAAATAGACATAAAAGCAGAAGCTGGTTCTAAGAAAACAAGCGGAAAAGGATATTCGATTGGAAATCTAAAGGATTTCAACGCTGGAGTCTTTGACTCTACCGTGACATGCCCTGGTAACATTCTCAGTGATATATCAAGGTTAGAGGTTCTCATCGGAGGGAAACGAGCCGGAAATAACTCACCGGAAGTAATTAATGAAGCAGCTGATATCTGTAGACGATTATTTGCCGGCGGTATCATGGACATTGATGTATATCGAGAACTTATTGCTGAATTAGTTGAAAATCACAGAGACGCCCTACGTTATGATGAAAATCCAATGGATGTAAGCGATTAATCACTAATTGAAAAACTACTAGTTTTATAACAAGATGATTATACACTACAACCATGATAAACCAGTAAGCGTCTACGTGGTAAACTCACGATACCATTGCGGGGTTATTTACAAGAATGGCTCCCAAGGTAGCTCCGTTAGCTAAACAATTATCAATGAAAGCCATTGATGCTATTCGTGATAAGGGAATCAATTTCGTTGGAAATCTTGCAGGAAAGGCATTTTCTGCCGCGAAAGATAAAATAACATCATTGGTACGAAAGAAACCAGGAATGACTTTGTCAGTGGTGAAACCAGGAATGACTTCGTCAGTGGTGAAACCAGGAATGACTTCGTCAGTGGTGAAACCACCAGTGCTGCCATCAACTACAGTGATGCCTGCAAAAATCAGCAAAGTAATAAATAACGCAGTGGAAGAAAAACTAGCGCAATTGACTTCGTCACAATTGACGACTTCACCGGTAACAGATAGCGCTATCATGAACGCGATAGCAGGAAGTGGTTTGAAACAAAAAAGAAATTCGAAAAATTTTCAACGACGATGATTACAAAGATGAAATTGCTTTGCAATTCACCAATTGAAAACGCTAGTAATGTTATAAATGTTTAAACGAACAGCTGATCCCGCGTTAGATATGGAAGCCCCAGTGCGCAAAGACGATTCCGTCCGCGATTATCAATACTATTCCTATCATGCAATACAACCCGACCTACGATCGCGAATTGAACTACAAGTTCAAGATACCAGTAAATACTTTTTGCCATGTGAAGCATTTATTGAAATCGAGGGAAAACTCGTAACAAATGTTGCAGCTGATACCCTATATGCAGATGACCCAAATATCCGAGTTGGTTTTGTTAATAATGGCATAATGGCGTTATTTGAAAGTGCAAGATATCTCATTGATGGAAAAGAAATTGAATCAATAGACCGCGAGGTTGATGTTGCAACAACAATAATTGGGCTAGCAAGATACTCCGATGATTATACAAGATCGGCTGGTCCGTCTATGATGTTTGCAAAGGATACCTCTGATAACGCTGACCACCTTCAATACATTAAAGTGTTAACACCACAAGACACTTCAGTTGATAATCAACGAGAAGCAACTAATCCAGAACGTCGAGCTAGACCAGGAGTTGCGTTTGATATTATAAAAGAAGTTAATGGTAATTTCAATCTAGGGTTTGCAACACGAGTATCAATGTTGCAAAGACCACAACGATATTTTTCATGTGCGATTCCACTCCATCATATATTTGGATTCTGCAGAAATGTAAGAAAAGTCATCTATGGAGCCAAACACACAATCGCGTTAGTGCGAAAAGGCAATGACAATGATGCAATTTGGCGTACTGGTGCCGATGAAGGTAAAGTTGTTTTGAGTAAAATAGTATTATGGATGCCAGTAATGACTCCATCAATTACCACGGAAGAGCGGCTGCTCTCATTTATGGAAACCGGTGGTAAATCATTGCTAAGTTGGCTAACAACAACGACTGATGCTAAAGAGGATAATGTTAATGGTACATTTACATGGCACCTGGCATCAAAACAAGGCGTTTCAGCTCCACGTCATATATTTATAGCGCTGCAGAATAGGAATCGATTAGGTTCCCAAGAACGCAGTCATATGATATTTGATCGGTTAGGGGTAAGTGAGGTTTCACTGAGAATAAACGGACAACAAGAACCATCTGAGGATATACAGCTTAATTACGGAAACAACCAAATAGCACGTGTGTATCATCGGATGCTGTCATATATGGGTCGTGATCAAAATGTTGATACCGGTTTGCAAATATCGCAACTCGATTTTAAGAACTTGTATCCAATTTATTACTTTTCACTGGAACATCTTGATTTAACAAGGCAATCCGTTGTTGACATACATTTTAGGGTTCGTATAGATCCTGGTGGTGTTGATTATAGAGCGGTTGCTGTTATTCTCAGCGACAAATCAATGTTGTTAGAAGGGGCTGGCGGACGAATGAGACTCGTTGATGCACCAGTAGAAAATCTATGATTGAAATCGTAAACGATTTTCACAATTAGATCAATTGAAAGCATAAATGTGTTTTACAATAAAATGACATATAGTGTTGTTAGTGTCAAGCTGACTGATGGTCAGGTCAAGAAATTGCGATCAAAATCCGCTAAAGAATGTGGAACCACAATAACGTTAAAACCAGCGCAGATGTCTGGCGGTACACATAAAATATCACTGACGGATCGTCAAATAAAACATTTCAATGATGCAATGAAAAATAAGCGAGGAGTTCAAATAGAATTTTCAAAAGCCGCAGTCGCCAACATGATAAAATCAGGTGGTATATTTCCATTGTTAGCCGCAATACCAGCATTGATTGCAGCGGCTGCCCCAGCGGTGGCGAAAGCGGCAGCGTTGGGAGCCGTTGGTACCGCGGCAGGGGTGGCGTTGAAAAAGGCAACTGGGAAAGGATATAAAAAAAAGGGAAAGGGGTTGTACCTACCAGTATTCATGGTACAGCGGGAAATCCGTGAACGGATCGGGTCTAAGAAGAATACCAGGAACGGTTTATTAATTGAGGAACCTATGGTTCCCAAATCTTCGATTTCCGAATCTTCGATTTCCGAACCTATGGTTCCTATGTCCAATTTTGATTTAATTGATGCTGCTAAAAAACTAGCGATAAAAAACTTCAGAGGGGTTTTTATGAGAGATCAATTACCGAGAAAACCAAATAACGTTGAAACCGGTATTATCAATCTTGATAACAGCAGCGGATCGGGAACTCACTGGGTTGCATACGCGATTGATCCACGTGGGATTGTCTATTTCGATTCATATGGGCTAGCCCCACCGAAAGAGTTTATGCGGTATATAAATTCTTCGACGAAACTCAAAGAGTTTCCGATTTTTTATTCCACGCTGCCAACACAACAATTAAATGATCCACCGATATGCGGCCGTGAAGTATTAAATGTCCTCGCAGAGATTTCATTAAAATCCTTTGGATCTCCGTGGAAACCACCTCATGTTGTTGTAAACGAATACACGAGTGGGAAATTACAAGGATCAATAAATTGAAAACACAAGTTACGCTAACAATAAAGATTGATATTTGGGGACAATCTCTGTCAATGTCGGAACCCACCGCGGAAACATCTGCTGGTTCTATCGAGGATGTAAAAAAAATAATTGAAGATGAAATCGCTGAGACGTTAAATTTAGTAAATGTTGACCCGAACGAATTAGTTGTATTTCAAGACAAACAGGGTAAATTGAAAAGCAGTAATATATCCATGAATGACATTTTGATACGGCAGAGCGATGCCGCTGAAAACTCTATTGCGCTTTATTCCAACGGTGGACAACTTAAACCTGGTAATCTTATTTCTACGATCACCGACGCGATTGCTACCAACGAACGTGAGCTGAATGATCTTATACGAGGTTATAATAATTTTCGCAAAAATGTCGTACATAAATTCTTTGGAACCCCGCTTGTGGTTGGCATGAATCTCGCTGAAATTAAAGACTTGTTGAATTCATTCTTCGCTAACAAAGAAGCTGGAAGGATGATGACTGCTTCAGAAATCAAGGCAAATTATCTCGAGATTTTTAAACTAATAGAAGATCAAAAACCCGCTAACGACGTAGTTGTTAAGTTTTTTGGAACCCCACTTGTGGCTGGCATGACTCTCGCTGAAATTAGCGAGTTTATCGGCAAGCACACTCACAATGCCTACATCGCTAATAGTTTCTTTGGTGTCCCAGCTACATCTACAATGACTCTCAAAGATATTAATATGTTTATGGTGAGACAAACAACACTTAATACCATCGTTGATAAATTTCTTGGGAGAACACCTGTGTCTGAAACCACATCGTTGACAGGCCCGACCCTCGCTGAAATTAAAAGCGCTATTGACGAACAAAAGCTCACCAACGAGTTTGTTAAAAATTTCTTGAAGGGCAGTAAAACCCAAGATATCACGACAACATTTTCTAACATCGACCGGTATATTGAAAACCAAGATCAGCTTGGAATCACAAACCTTCTGATTTCATTCTTTTTTAACAAGAAGACGGGGAGGATGATGCTTGACACCGAAGTCAAGGTAAATTATCTCGAGATTTACAATGATATTCTTAAACTAAAAGAAAAATCTGAAAAGGTACAAACCCCTGCCAACGACGTCGTCGATAAGTTTTTTGGAACCCCACCTGTGGCAGTTATGACTCTCGTTGAAATTATCGCGGCTATCAATAAGGTAAAAATTCCACATAGTGTAAGCGTCAATAACATCGTGTACACGGTTGATAGTGGGACTTTTGATTGGATCCGGGGAAATGATAATTATCTTTATGTTGGCCACAGACATACTAGTGTACCAGGTTGCTACCGATTTACAATAATACATCGCCGTAAATTTGATTTGGAATTCAGTAATTGGGGTATCACCGGTGTTAACACGCTGACATATATATTAGATAAAGTACCAAAACCTCCACCCTCTATACCAATCCCATTTCCGATTACTATAAAAAATTCCGACGAGTCTGTGATTAGGGAGTCACTACCCTGGATAATAGAATTTGTATCCGGTGTCCCCTCATCAGATCCTAAAACCAGGTCAATAATAGGATAATTGAAAGGAAAATCCTTCGGATTTCACAATTGAAAACGCTAGCGTTTTTAAAATAACAATGATTTCATCAACTCAATGTCGCTATGATCAGGTCAGAGAATTTCAAAATAGACTCAAAACCCTCGCCGAGGAGTATCAAATAAAAATAAAAAAATACCGACGAAGAATCACCGTAATTGATATTACTATGTACTCGGTGTCAAGCGTTCTCGCTGGCGCCGGAATAATACTTGCATCGGTTATAATGATTGCCCCGGTCGTAGTTCCAATTTGCATTTCTGCGGTGGCTACAATCGGGGGTATATCAACCGGGATAGCAAAAAAGATATCATCATGCAGCCAGAGTAAACTGCAGAATTACTTACTTCAATTTCATATTGCATCAACCGCATATTCGCAATTATCATTGATGATATCATCGTCACTCGATAATACAATTATATCAGATAGTGAATTCTCAGCGATGGTCAGTATTTTTGATTCAGCGATATCAAAATTAGAGCAACAACATGAATATAATAACAATGACAACACCGATGGAATCAGAAAACACAAACCCAAAAAAAACCAGAATGATCTCAATAATCTCAACCATACCAGATTGTGAGTTCTCAGTGATGGTCAGTATTTATGATTCCTCGATACCAAAATTAGAAATAAATCATGAGTATAATAACAATGACAACACCGATGGAATTACTTCAACGAGTAGTGGAGAACACGAACCCAGTACAAACAAGCATGATATCAATAACATCAACGAGTCCTGAATTTAGTGTGAACTTCCCTTCTCCGATTCCAGTGCGTGAGATCGCGCTGGCAAAATTACGAGTATATCATAGCTGGCCTAATATCAGATCGGTTGCATTTGGCGGTCAGCAACCCCATAACGCACTGGTGTTCTCGTATAAGAATAAACCCGATGGTATTCCAGAGTGGGAAACTGTTTCGTTACCAACTGGGTCGTACCAAATTAAGCAAATCAATGCTGAAATTCAGCGTAGAATAAAATCAATCACTGGAAAAGAATCAAAAATAGCTATTAATCTTCATCAACCGACGCTCTCGTCGTCGATCGAAATAAGCACAGAGGGATACATTGTAGATATATATAACAGCTCGTTAAGAACAGTGTTAGGATGGCCTGAAAAACCACCGGAAAATTCCACCGCCGACTAAACCACGGACGTACAATCATATCATGAAATCAATCCCAGTTATCGAGATAATTTATCTGATATAAGAAAAGGAAGAATCGCCGATAGATTTATATTTACCAACAAAGACACATTGCAATGGGATTTTATCATTAAAAGAACAACCGACTCATCTGTTACTATTTCATTTACGCTAACTGACGTCCGTGGTTATTTTAATGAAATTAAACAATTATATGACACACAACTAGAACAACTACGGAAAACAAAATCGCAAAAACACGTTGAAATAATAAATCAACTTATATCTGATATGGAATATATCTATGAACTAATTATTCAAACAATAATTAATGACAACAGCGACAATAAACAACGATTCCTAACCGATTACAATATCACAGAGGACAATCTGCGTAATTTCAAGTTTCCCGGGTACAAAGCTGATGAACTAGCAAGAATTGTTAAAACCGATATCAAGGCGCTACTAAAACAAGATCCATCTGTCCTCCTCAAATATAATAATGATCCAGATGGTGGCGGTAGGCATATCGCTCCGTTCAACGTGAATATATCCTCAGTGATTGCGCTCAATTTAGTATGTGATGTTATCGAAGGAAGCTATCAAATTAATCTCGAACGATCAAATCAAGCTCAGCAAGGATATATTCTTTATTCATTTGCACCAACAGCTCCTCCAGGATTCCTAATTATTGAGAACCCAATTAATCCTGTCTACATGCGATGCCATAATAATTCGTTAACGAGAATTAATTTCAAACTCACAGACCAATCTAATAATCTGATTGATTTACAAGAAGAGGTGTTAGCGATTAGTTTGTTTGTGAAATCCTAAAAATCTTCGATTTTCAACAAAGGATTTTCATCCCCCCCCCCCCAGACAAGGTCTGGGACAAGGTCTGGGACAAGGTTTGGGACACGATATCGTATCGGACTCGATCAAATTTTCGGTTGAACTCGTAAAAGAATTATTAACCCACAAATGAAACATTTGCAGCAGCAGCAGAGAGGGTGATGACCACATCGTGCAACCTTGAATCGTTTAGGTGTATACGAATTTTATTTTATGACCATTTTTTTTAGACAGAGCAGTTTTAATTATATTTTCTGAAACAAATCGTATTGAAGCCCTACAAATGTCAAAGTATCTACTGGCTTCATTTATCGATTGAAAGCTTCTCTCTTCATTATTTTCTAAAGCAAACGATTTAACTCTCCTAGGGGGTTTTGCATGTTTGCCAGTTCCACCTAATTTTGCATTCCGACTTTGTGAGACGGCTTGAAGATTCACAAGACAATTATCAGTCTTCACGCCATTTATGTGATCAATCACAAATCCGTCTTCGATTAATCCATTATGACATTCAAAAATAATTCTGTGACAGAGATATGTTTTTTTTCTAGCACTAAACAACAAATACCCCATATTATTTAGATATCCAACCGGGTTTTTTAGTCTGCGGTGCCTGACAACACCATCACTGGAGGCTTCGTAATTAACGAGCACTGGATGAGGTCTGAAATCTTGGCTCATTTATATAATAATATTACTTGTCTAATTTATTATTTGCTTTAATTATAAGTCTATCAATGTAGTCTTGAGGGGTTTTGATGATTTTGTCCTTGATTTTATCAAGGACGTTAGGGTCAATGATTCGTTTGTCATAGTAGCGTTTTAGTTCCCTGTATCGTTTACCCCCACAAGCAAGACACAACTGCGATTTTCCTCTAACGCCCACCCCACATTGGAGGCATGGGAGAGGGCCAAAACTTCCTCGCCTAACGCTTTGTAAATGATACCCACAGAATTCGCTTCTGCATGATTTGTTACACGGGGTTGTTGATCCAATCATTAGCCACTTGCAGTGATTCATTATACTATATTTTTCTATTTAAATACTTGTTTTAATTATAACATGGAGGAATTCAAGAGATTATCCAAAATTAAGCCTTGGAGAAATACTAAATTCATTGATTATAACATGGCAGAGTTCAAGAGATTATCCAAAATTAAGCCTGGGAGAAATACTAAATTCATTGATTATAACATGGCAGAGTTCAAGAGATTATCCAAAATTAAGCCTTGGAAAAATACTAAATTCAATCTTGATAGGGAGTTCCAAAGATTATCGAAAATTAAGCCCTGGAAAAATACTAAATTCAATCTTGATAGAGTCTCTGATACACCAAAACGTCTAATCGGTGATAGAACTATACTCGGTAAAATCAGGGAGTGTTTTAATGAATTCTACCGAGACGGTGCAGCATACTGTTGGTCGACATTTCGAATTATTGATGAAGATGTCAATGTACCCATCATCGATGCTACTATGAACGATAAAAGAGCAGCTGAGATAATTTCACACCTTGGCGTAAAATCCAAAGGTGGAAATCCAAAGGTGGAAATCCAAAAGATTTCAAGCAAAGCAATTCCCAAACAAAGCAATTCCCAACAAAAGTATTTTTTCAGAATAAAATTCATTATCGAAGTCGAAGGCAAATGGATTATCAGGGATAAATTTGAACCAATCCTCAAGGATAAAAAAACTGTCATTGTAAGTAGAGATTCCAAACCAGGAATTCTAACTGGAATAGACAAACCATACTACGAGAGATCTTATCCTGTAACAGCAATCGTTTATGGGATATATCCGTTAAATGATAAACCCGATATTGCAAAACTAGCTCCTATGAAATATTCACCGTTGACTTCGTCAAGGCTCAATTGTGTAGCAACACGGGTAATGGAACACTTCACAAATGCATCCCGAGGAAATAAACTAACTGATCTGCGACGTAGGAAAATAACCGAATGGGAACTGACAGTGAAACAGCACGGTGCAAAGATTTCTGATATAGCTAAATTAGAAGCATCATTAAAATTCCCAATATCAGTAACAACAATAACCGGAGAAGTATTATACGAACCGAAATATCAATCGCGAGGGGCTCCAATACAAATTATTGATCATAACGAACACGCGTGGACACCTGCAGTAACAATATTTCCACGAGATAGAACCGTGAGATATATCCCCCCGGAATTTTCCGGGGAATTTTCCGGGGATGTTTTCTATGAAGAGAAATTATTTGATGCTATTCATGCGTTGTGTAAAGATGATCCTGTGTCAGTGTGGTTACTTAGTAGTGCTGGTTCCGAATCAGGATTTGATCAATTTGTAAGACCAAATGGTGAATTATATCGCGTTGAAGAATTAGATAACAGAATGAGAAAAATCGCTAATGATTTTTCACCGGAGAGTTCCCATGAAAAACTATTGACGGATAGTTTTACTATTCCATCAGTGGTAGCTCACTTCGCAAGAGAAAAAAACTCATGGCGTCCAACACGAAGTGATTTTCTCGAGGACGTTAAATTGAGTTGCATCGAATTTGGTCATGGGGGACTGTGGAATACGAAATACTCACGTGATGGTATGATTTCAATTGATATAGCCGCGTGTTATCCCGGAAGTTTTCTCGGGTATGGGGAATGTAGTAACTATTTTAAACGATTTGGACACCCCACGCATGAAATGACTCGTGTTGCGATTAATGGGCCATTACCTGATTTTGATTTAACCGGATTCGCTCGTGTGATATCATTTGAACTCGCTACAGGGTTACATCCGTGTAGTTATGTTTGGCTTGGTAGACATATATCTGAAAAGGCCTGGATGCCAATAGTGTTACTACGATATATGATTGATTGTGGCATGCTGATATCGTTGATTGTTTCCGAAGCTATTATATGCTATCGAGCTCAGAAAGAAGTTTGGCTACCACAACCCGATCTAGATCGTATAATTAGCGAATTGCGAAAACAATTCCCTGATTTCAATGAAGAACAAATCATGAATTGGTCTAAGAAGTTATTTGAAATTAAAAAAGAACAAGCAAAGGATTTTGGACGAAGAATAATCGGTAAATTTACCCAGGGTGGAAGATACGACAATGCAAAATTTTCCTCGCGGTTGATCATAGACGTCGCTGAATACGATTTTCTTGTAACGGATTTAACGAAACAGGGAAAACTTGTATCCCGTAAGGATGCTTTTCTATCCAATGGTGAGAAATTGGGTACGGTTGTTACCTACTGTGATGGATATAATTCCCAGTACACACATTTGAGAAGTTCTATGCTAGCTTATGCTTCTATCAATTTATTTTCGATGATAAATAGATTTCCTAATACCGCGGTTAGAGTAGCTACTGATTCGATGTATATAAACAATAAATACAAATCAGATGTAGCTAAATTCACATCCCAGGAGGAAGCGTGGGGATGTTGGAGATTTAAAAAGGAGACGCTACATGAGTATTGTGAATCGGCAGATGTTACCATGGATGAAAAGTACTTAAAATGTGATGAGATTCAATCAGAATTTTCTAATGCACCACCGGTATCTGATCCAATATGTAGATACAAGACAGTTTATTTAAACGGTTGTGGTGGGTCAGGAAAGACAACTCGTGCAATTGAATTATATCGTCGGAAAAATCCTACGGATTTCACAAACATGATTGTGTTAACACCGACTCACAGACTCGCCAGAGAGATGATACAGCGAGGGGTAAATGCCTGTACTTATCATAGTTTCTTTCGATGGAAAGGCGATGAATGGACCCCTGATCGAATGGGTGATAAATTCATTCCTGAAATCATAATTTGGGATGAAATATGCACGGTATCGTTGAGAGTATTACAAACATTTCTCGAGTGGTTGTTAAACAAAAACACAAAAGTCGTCATGTGCGGTGATCACGGCCAACCACCACCATTTGTCGGTGGATCTCCACATGAATGGCTAAAGGGTTCTGTAGACTATTATGAAGAAATTAATACCGACCATAGATCACTTGATGAACAATTACGCGAGTTCAAAGCACTGATTAGATTACAACCGGATAAAATCCAATGCGAAATAGCGCGTGAAATAATTTCAGAAACTCCCATGAATGATTTCTGGGAAACGTGGAGACCAAATGATTTGATAGTAGCAAGTAGAAAAATAGTCAGAGACACACTTCAGATGAAGTTATTTGAAACGCATAAAGAAAAATTTGCAACACTTCCAGTACCGTTGTGTTATAGGCCTTCAGATACACGAAAGCAGAATATTGAAGTTGATATTCCAGGGAAGAGTGAAAAGCAGATTCTCGTGTTAAATGATATTGTGCTGGTTGATATCAGCGTCGTCGAAAATGCATTGCGTGCTAATAAATCCCCATGGACGCTAGGATACGCAGCGACGATACATTCTTCACAGGGATTAACTATATCGGATACAATTGTTTGGATGGTAGATAATCGCATCGAATGGTCGAATTTAGTCTATCTCGCAGTATCCAGAGTACGAAAAATAAATCAACTTCGAAGAGTTGTCCTGACAGAGTCAGGCGATGATAATGACACAACAATAAGTGATATTGATGTTAGCATCATTAATAAAAAACTCTCCGGTTACAAACAACAGGACAAAAAAAAACAACGAGAATTTGATATTGATGCTAAATTAATAATTACGCTAAAACAACAACAGAATAATCACTGCGCGAGTTGCAATTGTATAATGCGTTGGCAGTATTCGGATAAAGATCCTCGCCAATTTACCGTAGACAGAAAAAATAACAGTCTCGGTCATGTCAGAAACAATGTGATGTTGACTTGTCTTGAGTGTAATAGACGCAACGGCGCTAGTTAAGACCATGCGGTGGCAATTGAGTATCCTCGGGAATTACCTGTAGTTGTTGTCGAGTAAATCCTCGTTGAGGGGCAGTTGAATCCAGTTTATAGACTGGAGGTCTACCCGTAGATCGTGTTATACTAGATATCTTGTGTGCAGTAACACTCCAAATAGGATCAGTAGCCCTTTTTCTACCCCCTTCAAGCTCTCCTGGTTCGTATAAGTACCTCACAATGACATTACTACCAAGAATTGGTTCTTTGAAATCTTTTTGTGGTTGTACGGGTATTGACTTCTTTTTAATCGCGTTGATAGGTTTCATGTTGATTGTTCTAGTAATCTCGTTATTCAGTGCAGTAATCACAGATGGTAATCTTTTAACCCATTCACGGGATCGCTTTTCTTGAATGAATTCTTTTGCGTATTGATATCCAAATAACCGCTCAGCAATCGTCCGATTAAATCGTTCTACAATGGCCTGATCGCGATGTAGCGCAGTATGCCCTCGTCGTATGGTGACATTATGATGTTTCATTGTAGATAACACTACACCCTGAAATTCCTTGCCAGGATCAACCTGCAATAGATTTGGCCAGTGCAGAGGACCTCGTCGATAAATCCTCTCAAATGCAGAAGCAACTTCAGTGGCTGATTTTGTTTTTAACGGTTCTGCTTCTTTGTATCGACTTGCAATATCAACTACGGTTAAAGCGTATTTGTAACCACGATCATGTGGCAGAAATAATATATCAGCCTGATGAACTTCATTAGGAACTGTCACATCAAAATGCGAGAATTGAATTTGTTTAGGCGGTGGTAGATAAATTTGCCATAGTGCCTGTTTAGATAACCAATTAGCCGCAGTGGTTTTTTTCACTTTTGCAGCGCTAGCGAGTTTATGGACTGCTGATTTACCCCTCCAGTATCCTCTTGGGGAATAATAAATTGATTCCATATTATTAATTACCGGCACCTAACATCAATTTACTTTTCATAGCCGATTTTATCAAAAAGGAAGCCAATTTTTCTTTGAAGGATTTATCAGGAATAGCATTTAACGCATGAATTAATTTCACATCTGCTAGATGTCTGTGTTGCAGATTGCTGCTTTTATAAGCAACATCATGAAGGTGACAGGCCTTATCAATGGCGTTTATTGGTTCTTCACCGGGGTTGGGTTGATTTTGATTATTGACTCTGATATCAAGTCTGGTTCCCGGTCCACAGTAGCTATATCCTGGGAGGTGCTTTTCTCCCGGGTACTTTGCCCATGGGGTTCCAGGGAGCTTTGCCAATTTGGCTGCGATATCACCTCCTCGTTTTCTTTTAAATCAGATTTCATAGACACAAATCTAAATTTCTTTGTACCACATTGCACGCATTTACCAGAAAGCGCTGATCGGTTATTTTTAGTTGTAACCGTCGTCACATCATCTGTGCCAGTACGCGTTTTACACTTCACACAATATAGATCCATAATTTATGTATAGAAATATGGATATAATTGATTTTTCGGCGACTAAAACAAGAGAACCAATTAAGCATCATGCAGCGCTACCAAACTCTATCCGGATGATTATAATCGGGCCATCTGGATCCGGTAAAACGCAATTGTTGCTCAATTTAATAATGAGATGGATGAAGTGGGATAAGTTGTATTTAATTGCCCCTAGCGTAGATGATCAACGATGTTATGAAGTGTTAAAGGATTTTAACGAGAATGCTTCAGAAATTAAGGGCGAGAACGCCATTGATTTTATAACCGATATCGATGAAGCACCGAGCATTGATGATATTGATGGAGATATTAACAATTTAGTCGTATATGACGATATAATGTTGGATAAACAAAAAAATCCTGCTAGGATCTTTTCCAGAGGCAGGCATAAAAACACTGACGTGATATATGTCACTCAACGCTACACACAGATTCCAAAAGTGATTAGAGATAACTGTAATATTCTTGCTGTGTTTAACGGCGTTGATACACATACGCTACGAAATATTTGGCAGACATGGTGTTCCGATATGGACTTCAATCAATTTAAAAATTTCTTTAGTAACGCTCAGTCAACCCCGCATGGATTTATAACAATAAATTTACATGATCCTCGGACTCGATATCGTATCGGACTGGATCAAATATTCGGTTAAAATCATTTCTTATTTTTTGTTAACCCATAGCAGCAGAGAGGGTGGATGACCACATCGTTGTGAGCAAAATCGTAAAATCTCCGTTTTACAAAAATGGAGACTTTTTTTTTTCGGTTAAAATGAGATTTGTGGGAAGCCTTATTTTTGCTTGAAAACGTGGTCTGTTCACCCTCTCTGCTGCTGCTACCTTAAAATACATGCTATATAGATCTAACCTTTTGAGCATAGCGTCTATTGATGTAGCTACTAGTCAGTCACGGTGTTTATGAAGAGTGAAAACAAAATTCTAAAAGATTTCATTTCGACAACGTTTGTGCTAATTAAATGTCTTAATTTATAGTTTGACGTTTCATTGCTAAATTATATATCACCTTTCCATTATTATACTTTTCTACTAAAGTGCAACTTCAAAACGTTATTTTATTTGCAATCAATAATTTTTGTTTTTAACTAGCTTCCAAGGCGGCAAAATTATGAATTTTCAAACAAGATCCTACAGTTCAAATATGGAAACCCAAATTAGAATATATATATATATATATATATATATATATATATATATATATATATATATATATATATATATATATATATATATATATATATATATATATATATATATATATATATATATATAGAAAACAATGCAGTAATATCTAAGGAGTCCGAATATAATCCACCATAATCTTTCAAGTTAAATGAATGCGGGATGTTAATGATAAATAATGACATTTAAGTAGTAATTTCGACTATGCCAAACTCTAGAAGCAAACACTGCTGTTGTTAAAGCTAGGCACATATATCATAGCTCTCATGTCATTAACAACGCTACATCTCTTTGACAGTTCGGTTACCTTTCTAATTAACCTCCTTTGAAATGTTTCCCTTTGCTCGGCAAAGATCATCATATTCTAAAAGTTAGCGAATCGTAGATTCCAAGCACTTTAGTTTTCAGGTAAAATGGTCATAAAAGGAACTAATTTTGCATTAAAATGTTATCAGCTGATATGTATATTAGTCTGTATTGTGTGTTGACATTTATTCATGATTATATCCTATGCATATTTAATTCATTTTTATTGTGTGAGTGACTTTTTTCCATCATTAAGGGTAGGAGTTTATGCTTACACTTGCTAATAGACCATTTCATATAAACTTCGGGGAACTTCGTAATTTGCTCGGAATTTTTATCACGTGGCGGGTGGTCAGCTGACCGCAATAGCCACTCGATAGGTGGTGGGCAAAATATGGCGGACGCTTCAGAATCAGCATCAATTTTCAAACTACGTCAACATCATTTATCGAGTTGGAAAATGCCTATTTAATAGCGATGCTGCAGCAGATATTGACGAAATTTAATATTAGAACCATCTTGTCTTATTTTCTGGAAACCAGAGCGGATTTCATGGCCATACGAGAGAGAGCAGTTTTGAGTTGTTTACATCTGGACATGTAGATGTAAGTAAGAAAACGGTGTCGAAGTAAAAAAATTTAATCCGGACAATCAAAGAGCGGGTTATTCAAATCATTTATATGCATCCGAAACGTCACTGTAATAAGTGAATATATAATTTTGAATTTGTACGTATGTGAATAATTTACATGTAAATTTCAATCGTTTAATTAGCTCCACTTGCTGGATTTGAAAAAAGCTGCAAATATCTGCGTCCCCGGTATTCGATCTCTATAACGTTCACGGACAAGTATAAGACTATTCATCAAGCAGCGATACTAATACATGTAAAATTATCTTTTATGGCAGATAATGGAATTCAATGCCACATCCTTGATTGGAGCGACTTTTTCATCCTCTGACCATACAAGTAGCGAGTTTTTCTTAACGTTTTATCACTGAAATATTTCTAAACAACAATTGACGCCAATTTGGTATGTGGTATAACGGTACCAATTGCGCAAGTCCATGTGGGTGGAGCTTATGGTGTAGGGGTCCATACCATTCAGACCTTAAGAACAAGACAAGCTTTGATTGGTGGATTATGTAAGAGTTGTACTTTCTGTTAGGCTTAAAAAAAAGGTTAGCCTCTTGGCAACATGTGAATTTATGCTAATTCCTAAATAGATCAAATTTTGTATTTTTTATGATTTTTTGAAAATGTAATACACATGACTGAAAATAGGTATGTTGTGACTAGATAACTCATACCCCTGTCTAGTTCCAGCAGAGTTATCTCTATTAAATGCAATGGAGTACCTGGTTTTGTCATTGTCAAATTGACAATCTAACATTGTTCTCTATAACAGTGTGTGAGATGCATGCTAAATTAGGATAGAAAATATAGTTATCTCTCCAAATATTAGCATTGAGGTCTATGGAAAAACAATTGGTACCGTGATACCTAAAAGATACTACCAGCTTCACAGTGTATCCATAGTAACGAGTATACATATCCACCACTTCTATACTGTCATAGTGTCATTTGGTTAAACAATGGATATTTGAGATGTTTTGGTCTAATATTGACAGACTTTAACATAGAATAAGTTGAAAATAACACATATTAGCTTTGGAATGGGGCTTTTGTAACTATATTTATAGCATATATAGACTGATTGCTTTGTGACTGTGTAGTTAGCTCCAATATTAGCATACAGGCAAAAAAAAAGGTTATATAAAGTTAATATAGTTAATTTTAGCCAAAGTATTGACTATTTTATGCACAAAAGATGAAAAATCATGGATAAAATACAACTTTTTTGTTCTTGTAAAGCATGTTATAGACCAAGATTGAGGACATTCCTGGTCCATGTGTAGATAGTTCACTTGTACCATAAAGAATATTCTGGAATAAGTATTTTAGGTAGTTTGCTAAAGATATGGTATTCCTTCCTATTTTGATTTTAATTGTCCTGCTCTAAATGTCTTTTTTTTGTAAACTTTTGTGTCTTTAAAATTCTCTAGTTAGTTACATAATCATTCTTGAGGTCTCCACTACATATATAATCCTGGATTTTAGGTTCTCGCTTTATCGGTAATACATTTTTGGATAATTTAATTGCATTGAAGTTAATACATGTGCATCTGAACTCATCTGTATAACATGGAGAATATATAGTAGAGGGAATAAAAAGTACAAACCTTATGTATACAATTCAGTTATCTCCCTTACATCAGACATAAAATTTCAATAAATAGAAACCCACAATGTTAGTGATGTTGAATAAATATAAGAAAAAATTGGTGAAGTATCATATTAGCTCATGGTCTTGATGCAAATTTAACAAGAAGTACTTTAATAATTTCTCCAAGTAAAGTTTACAAGTTTGAAAACTGATCCAACATGCTTTGTTTGCTTTAGATATTTTTTCTGCCTAACTGAAGCCCATTATTATTAATTTCTTATTTAGAAGAAATATGAATTACATGCATCTATATTATCTACATTATTCACCCTTGTATATTAGCTGGGAATGAACACCATATCACCTGATATTTGGTGCCTGTAAGGGATGTTATAGCACAGGTGCCTTTTTTATTGTCCCTGTACCTATTTTCCACTGCCTCCAAATATTGTCCAAGGTAACATCATCAAGCTCTCGCTTCTCATTTTTCTCATTGCTGCTTGTGTCTCCTTTAATTCCAGTATCATTAGCTACATCTCCCATTTAGATACACACTTTTCTCCTGTTTTTAAATCCATTGGACTCACTATACTCATTGTTAAACTTAGCATTTTTCTGTATATTAGTCCACATTTTCACACCCAAATCCATGATAACCACTTAGAAAAGCTGTTATCTACTTTATTTGGTGTCAGATTGGTTTATCGCATCAATTGTATGCACTACAGAAAGGAGGGAAGCTTTCTATTTGTATGACAAAGAGGCTGGGTAGCTTGACCTTTGTGTGAGGACTAGAGGTTAGTGACCTCTTGCATATGCAGACAGTGTAAAGTGTTCAAAGCTAATACTTTATAATTAGATTGGGCCATGTCCACCTGTCCTTGTTGTTACTTTCTGTGTTAATGAAACAATTATAAGTCCTTTATTTTAGATCAAAATGTCTCTTTCTCTTTGAGAGTAGAACTGGTACATGCTAACTAGTGTGTTGACCTTTGACCTTACTATTAAACAATATGACATAATGTGATTTATCGCATATCACCAAAGTGAAGTTTGATAAGTGCTAATATGAATAAAACACAACTCATAGTTAAAAGAATTCATTTTATTTCAAAACATGAGTTTGATAGTGAATCAGAGGTATGCAAACAAGAGTTCCAACAGCTCAATAATATTTCTATACACAATCATATAGAACATAGCTTAGTACTTCATAAAATTGTTTTTAACAAGCGAGACTAAGTACACTTGTTAGTTATATAGTCCCAAGCTTTTTCACAGATTATTGGAAAAATCAAGGTTTGCTATAGGTATAACGGTACCAATTGCGCAAGTCCATGTGGGTGGAGCTTATGGTGTAGGGTCCATATCATTCAGACCTTAAGAACAAGACAAGCTTTGATTGGTGGATTATGTAAGAGTTGTACTTTCTGTTAGGCTTAAAAAAAAGGTTAGCCTCTTGGCAACATGTGAATTTATGCTAATTCCTAAATAGATCAAATTTTGTATTTTTTATGATTTTTTGAAAATGTAATACACATGACTGAAAATAGGTATGTTGTGACTAGATAACTCATACCCCTGTCTAGTTCCAGCAGAGTTATCTCTATTAAATGCAATGGAGTACCTGGTTTTGTCATTGTCAAATTGACAATCTAACATTGTTCTCTATAACAGTGTGTGAGATGCATGCTAAATTAGGATAGAAAATATAGTTATCTCTCCAAATATTAGCATTGAGGTCTATGGAAAAACAATTGGTACCGTGATACCTAAAAGATACTACCAGCTTCACAGTGTATCCATAGTAACGAGTATACATATCCACCACTTCTATACTGTCATAGTGTCATTTGGTTAAACAATGGATATTTGAGATGTTTTGGTCTAATATTGACAGACTTTAACATAGAAAAAGTTGAAAATAACACATATTAGCTTTGGAATGGGGCTTTTGTAACTATATTTATAGCATATATAGACTGATTGCTTTGTGACTGTGTAGTTAGCTCCAATATTAGCATACAGGCAAAAAAAAAGGTTATATAAAGTTAATATAGTTAATTTTAGCCAAAGTATTGACTATTTTATGCACAAAAGATGAAAAATCATGGATAAAATACAACTTTTTTGTTCTTGTAAAGCATGTTATAGACCAAGATTGAGGACATTCCTGGTCCATGTGTAGATAGTTCACTTGTACCATAAAGAATATTCTGGAATAAGTATGTTAGGTAGTTTGCTAAAGATATGGTATTCCTTCCTATTTTGATTTTAATTGTCCTGCTCTAAATGTCTTTTTTTGTAAACTTCTGTGTCTTTAAAATTCTCTAGTTAGTTACATAATCATTCTTGAGGTCTCCACTACATATATAATCCTGGATTTTAGGTTCTCGCTTTATCGGTAATACATTTTTGGATAATTTAATTGCATTGAAGTTAATACATGTGCATCTGAACTCATCTGTATAACATGGAGAATATATAGTAGAGGGAATAAAAAGTACAAACCTTATGTATACAATTCAGTTATCTCCCTTACATCAGACATAAAATTTCAATAAATAGAAACCCACAATGTTAGTGATGTTGAATAAATATAAGAAAAAATTGGTGAAGTATCATATTAGCTCATGGTCTTGATGCAAATTTAACAAGAAGTACTTTAATAATTTCTCCAAGTAAAGTTTACAAGTTTGAAAACTGATCCAACATGCTTTGTTTGCTTTAGATATTTTTTCTGCCTAACTGAAGCCCATTATTATTAATTTCTTATTTAGAAGAAATATGAATTACATGCATCTATATTATCTACATTATTCACCCTTGTATATTAGCTGGGAATGAACACCATATCACCTGATATTTGGTGCCTGTAAGGGATGTTATAGCACAGGTGCCTTTTTTATTGTCCCTGTACCTATTTTCCACTGCCTCCAAATATTGTCCAAGGTAACATCATCAAGCTCTCGCTTCTCATTTTTCTCATTGCTGCTTGTGTCTCCTTTAATTCCAGTATCATTAGCTACATCTCCCATTTAGATACACACTTTTCTCCTGTTTTTAAATCCATTGGACTCACTATACTCATTGTTAAACTTAGCATTTTTCTGTATATTAGTCCACATTTTCACACCCAAATCCATGATAACCACTTAGAAAAGCTGTTATCTACTTTATTTGGTGTCAGATTGGTTTATCGCATCAATTGTATGCACTACAGAAAGGAGGGAAGCTTTCTATTTGTATGACAAAGAGGCTGG
This sequence comes from Unio pictorum, assembly GCA_030141615.1. Lineage (NCBI taxonomy): Eukaryota > Metazoa > Mollusca > Bivalvia > Unionida > Unionidae > Unio > Unio pictorum. The sequence goes on from JARLTB010000289.1 coordinate 2,446,193, forward strand.
GTAGCTTGACCTTTGTGTGAGGACTAGAGGTTAGTGACCTCTTGCATATGCAGACAGTGTAAAGTGTTCAAAGCTAATACTTTATAATTAGATTGGGCCATGTCCACCTGTCCTTGTTGTTACTTTCTGTGTTAATGAAACAATTATAAGTCCTTTATTTTAGATCAAAATGTCTCTTTGAGAGTAGAACTGGTACATGCTAACTAGTGTGTTGACCTTTGACCTTACTATTAAACAATATGACATAATATGATTTATCGCATATCACCAAAGTGAAGTTTGATAAGTGCTAATATGAATAAAACACAACTCATAGTTAAAAGAATTCATTTTATTTCAAAACATGAGTTTGATAGTGAATCAGAGGTATGCAAACAAGAGTTCCAACAGCTCAATAATATTTCTATACACAGTCATATAGAACATAGCTTAGTACTTCATAAAATTGTTTTTAACAAGCGAGACTAAGTACACTTGTTAGTTATATAGTCCCAAGCTTTTTCACAGATTATTGGAAAAATCAAGGTTTGCTATAGGTATAACGGTACCAATTGCGCAAGTCCATGTGGGTGGAGCTTATGGTGTAGGGGTCCATACCATTCAGACCTTAAGAACAAGACAAGCTTTGATTGGTGGATTATGTAAGAGTTGTACTTTCTGTTAGGCTTAAAAAAAAGGTTAGCCTTTTGGCAACATGTGAATTTATGCTAATTCCTAAATAGATCAAATTTTGTATTTTTTATGATTTTTTGAAAATGTAATACACATGACTGAAAATAGGTATGTTGTGACTAGATAACTCATACCTCTGTCTAGTTCTAGCAGAGTTATCTCTCTTAAATGCAATGGAGTACCTGGTTTTGTCATTGTCAAATTGACAATCTAACATTGTTCTCTATAACAGTGTGTGAGATGCATGCTAAATTAGGATAGAAAATATAGTTATCTCTCCAAATATTAGCATTGAGGTCTATGGAAAAACAATTGGTACCGTGATACCAAATCGCTATTCCAAGTTGGAGCCAATGGCCGTGCAATTTCTCGAGAAATAGCGCAACAATTAGAAATTCCAAGTTGTTGCGCGCAAGTTCTCGAGAAATGGCGTATTCCAAGTTGGAGCCCAATATTACTACCAGCGTTTGATTGGCTGGAGTATAAAGTGACTCGGGAGGTTATTCGGATAATTAAAGAGAAACTCAGTTAAATCCGGTCGAAATGGTCAATTTTCTTTTCTTTTAAACATCATACAACACGACCGCTCCAGTGGCCTAGTGGTTAGAGTGTTTCCATCGTAAGCGAGAGGTCGTGGGTTCGAACCCCAGCCTTGTCATACCAAAGACTTACAAAAATTATACTAACAGCTGCATCGCTTGGCGCTCAGCATAAAGAGGTTAGTGTTTGAACTATGGAGGGGTATTACCGCCATAATTCTATGCATGTATTTTGTAATCTTCCTTGATGCATTATTGTAAATGGCTGCTTGCAAGTGCTACATTCCTAATTCCATCCATGTATATTGTATTCTTCATTGATGCAAACGGTAAAGGGCTAGTTGCAAGTGCTTAGATCTACTTTCTTTCTGCGTCATTAAATCTTTCTTTTTGCCAAATGCTAACTTCATACTGTAGTTTGTCGTATGGCAAATGCTATGTCAGTTATTACGAGTTGTATATTCTATTTATATAAACTTGCCATTATACAAATTACATCATTCCAACTCCTGATTTCATTTAGAGTTGGCCTTGCAAAAATCTAATTTTGTCAGGATCATCTTTCTTTTCCAACTCGTGTCGCCATCTGTTGTCATAATGGGATACTACATGGCATTATGACAACAGACGGCGCTCTAATTTTCCAAGTTTTTCCTCAATTAAAATAACAAATGCTTCCCAGGGGAAGTTAGATTGCTTTACGGCACTAATTTTGTGCGGCAAAAAGAACCTAATAGATAGATCTACGTGTGAAAAAAAACAAAACCTTTTAATTCTTTCAGTCCCGTCTTTTTTTGGTGTAAGGTAGCGACGAATTTTTAATTGTTCTATAAAACCATATGCTTTATCGAAGCTCTAAGTGATTTTATGATACCTTAAGAAAACAAAACCGCCATTACAACAGCAGGGTGGTCTTAGTAACTTAGTGTTATCGGCGATTTGTCAATTCGGCCTAGACCAGCCCAACTCGAAAGATAATTCGACCCAATTTTAAAATACAACAGACAATAGTTTTAACAAGTACTTATTTTCAACATATATGTTGACAATTCTTATATAATATGTTTTAGAATAAAATTTGAAACATTTGGTGAACAAGATAAATGTTTTCCGAAGTTACAATGGTTTGGAGCTTTATGATATCTTAGGAAAAACCGTCCCAAAGCCAAATATTTTATTGTGGTTAAAAAAAGAAGTATAGTAGAGATGGACGTGGTGCTTTGGGAGTTACATAGACAATAATGAGATGCATCATATCTCCTATGGAAGAAGGTCGATTTAGATCTCAAAAACTTAATTATCAAGCAAAATACATACGTTACAAGATATCTTGTATTTGAACGTATTTGTTACAACTAAAATTATACAGGGAAAATGGTTGAAAATTACATAATTAGGTATTTTGCGATAATATTACATAAATTTAATTCAGAACATTATTGTGTTTGCTAAGTTATGAAAAAGACAGATAAATGTGCACAACATAAAATGCATCTTTACCAAAATTTCTCATATTTTAAATTTCATTTAAATTGATAATGAATATTATAAACACCAAAAACATTTTAAGTTGTCAAATTAATACCATTCTAATTATAACAGTTTCTGATTCAAAATATAAACTCAAAAGTTTACGTGTATGCTTTTTCAGTCACTCCAAACATATAATGTATGTATTAGATACATATGACAAGAGACTTCATTAAATCTGTAATTGTTTTCAACAAGTAAGTATTCAAAAAAAGGTAAGAAAGCCTTTGAAGTATCCCTCTCAAAGTAGGATTAGTGTTTTCAAGAGGTATGCATGGCCTCTACTCTTGTCGCTAATTTGTAACAATACATCGTTTCTATTTTATGAAGCTATGTGCAATTGAGTGTCTCATATATGAAGCAGTGTTACAATCTGAAGTCTAATATCAAATATATTAGTATAATATCTCGTGTACGGTGTCGCTACTCTTAGAAGTATTATTATTTGATAAATCAATATAGATAATTTGACCAAACGACTTAAATTCAGAATGCCGTTGTGCAGATGCATATGTTTTTCTTGAGCATAAAAACTAGATGTATTGAAATATTTTAATTAGAAAGTGCAATATATGTTAGTTTACATTTCTGTCTCTCTCTGTCACACACACACACACACACACACACACACATATATATATATATACAATCTTAGTATCTACTTGCTGTATGAACCTAATTGGCTTACTACTGAAATACTAGATGCTATGAAAACACGAGATCAATTCAAGGCTAGGGGAAACCATGCAAAATATAAAGTATGGAGAAATAAAATAACAAGTATGATTAAAATAGCTAAAAAGTCATATTATCAGTCATTGCTTGAAAACAAAAAGAGCAACACAATCTCCATTTGGAAAGTCTTCAATGAACTCACTGGAGGAACACACAACAATCAGACAAGTAAAATTAACTCACTTCTGGTAAATGGCACCATAGTCACTGATGAAACTGACATTGCAAATGTTTTCAATGATTTTTTTACCAGTATCTCTACAAATTTAAAAGAACCAGTGATAGAAAACAACTTTAGTGAACTGAAAAAGTTCTGCAGCAGCAAAATCTCTAAGGAAGTATGTTTCTCTATCCCACCAGTATCAAAAAACTTTGTTAAAAAATGTCTCAGTGAACTTGATACCAAGAAAGCTACAGGACTTGATCAGATTGGTCCAAGACTCATTAAATCTTCAGCCTCTGCTATTTTAGATAGCATAACATTCATAATCAATTTAAGCATTGCAACCTCATCTGTCCCCAAAATATGGAAAACTGCAAAAGTAACTCCTATTTACAAATCTGGATCTAAGAATGATGCTGATAACTACCGACCAATCTCAATACTACCAAACTTGTCAAAATTGATTGAAAAACATGTCCATGACTCATTCATGTCATATTTAACCAAACACTTGCTGTTAGACCCTAATCAATCAGGCTTTAGACAGAAACATTCATGTGAGACTGCCTTGATCTCCCTAACTGATAAATGGCTTCAAGCACTTGACCAAGGTAAAATAATAGGATCTGTATTTGTAGATTTCAGGAAAGCGTTTGACATGGTGGATCATGAAATCCTTTTGAAGAAACTAAAAATCTACCAATGCGATGAAAAAACAGTTAGATGGTTTACTTCGTACTTAAGTGAGAGAATACAACGTGTTTATATAAATAACATTCTGTCTGAACCTGAAACAATTAGATATGGAGTGCCACAAGGCTCAATTCTAGGTCCATTACTATTTATTTTATTTATTAACGACCTACCACTTTTACTAAGAGACTCGATATCATCTACAGATCTCTATGCAGATGACACAACATTATCAGACATCCAAAACACAAAGCATGAACTCGAAATTTCTTTACAGAATGCATTAAACAAGCTGGAAAACTGGTGCACATGCAATGGCATGGTAGTAAATACTGGTAAAACTAAAATATTACTTATCTCAACAAGGAAAAAAAGGAAAAATCTTGATAGCAATGAACTATGTCTAACATGGAAGGATAAAAATTTGCAATTGGTCTGTCACGACAGACTACTTGGTGTTTTGGTAGATAATAATCTATCATGGACTGATCATATTAAACACATCAGTAAAAAGGTCAATTCAAGTTTATGGCTTCTCAGTAGGATAAGACATTTTCTCCCTGAAAGGCACAGAAAATTATTTTATAACAGTTACATACAACCGTATTTTGACTACTGTAATACAATATGGGGTAATTCAAATGATAAAAACATATCAAAGTTGGAAAATCTTCAGAAAAGAGCATTAAGGCTAATATCAAACCAGAAAGAAAGCAAGGAAAATTTAGCTGGTAAGTTAAAAATATTACCTATTAAAGACCGAATATGTTTAAGAAAAGCCAAATTAATGTACCGGATATCCAATAATAGTGCTCCTGAATATTTACAATCCCTATTCCAGTATAGGCTACCTGGTAATACACCCAACCTGCGATCAATATCTACAAAGCAGTATAAAATTCCCAAACCAAATAAGGAATTATTCAAGAAAAGTTTCCAATACTCTGGAACTTTGCTCTGGAATAGTATTCCAGTTGAGATTAGAAATGCCCACTCTATTTCCATCTTCCAAACCCAATATATCCAGTGGCTTCTGAGATGCTGTTGAATTAAATAAATTCCTTGTATGAGGGCCTCAAGGTAGATTAGTTCTTAGCTAATTGTGTTACCCTCTTTAAATAAAGTCATTATTATTATTATTATTATTAAAAAAAATATCTTTATACAATTATCGCTTAGTTGGGCCGAATTGTCTATAAGTTGTCTTATCACAAGTGCTCGACGCGAGCTTGATGTGGAAAAAAAACTTAAATATCTAAAGGAACAAAATCATACAGAGACAAAAATACCCATTCTGACGTAGGACCCACTCTATCATACTATATAAAAAGAGAAGGTACGTAACATCCAAATACTTACACATGTAAGACCTGACGCTAATATTTATGTTTTGTGCATCTAAACAAAATCCACATGTGCTATGTCTTACATGTAAACCTAGGTTACACCGCTGACCCACCATTTTCTTTCTGCTATTTCCGTATTTAAAATCACAAGACCATTATGTTTGGCTTATTTTACTCCTGAGATATTTTCCTATTCATCAATCCATCATTGACTTTTCTATGTTGTACCAAACTGAAGTTACGGCTTCCGAAACGTGCGATTTTCAAGATTTTTTCATCTTGGGACAAGTGCGAACTCATGTGACAACCGATGAAAAGAGCTGTAGTCATTTAACATATTTAATATGACTCAGAACTTAACTTGACAATGAATTAAACATGTATTTAGTAGGAAATGTTTCACATGTTTTTTTCTGGAGTATTTGGGTAAATCGTGCCACCTGATGACCCTGGGTCATTAAGATCGTTTAGTACGTTGCCCAGTTTAATACACCTCACAGAAGTAAATCTTTTTCTGTGATACTAATGTACATATGCTCCAGAAAAAATAACATTCAGAATAACATCAATACCTTATAAAATATAGATTAGAACAAACACACCCCAATCCTCTATCCATTGTTGGAAATATAATTTTCTTTGTAATGAGCCTCCGTACATCTCACTGCCAAAATAAAGAGCTTGTCAGAGGGTCAGCTGGCAGGGGAATTAGGGGAGTAACTAATCACACTAAGATGTCTCAAACACTCTTGAAAACACCCCAAAACCGTTCAAATTATATTTTAAAGTTGAAATTATTTCATTTGAACAGATAATGGTTTAATCTTAAATACCCAGAATTGAAAATTAAAAATGTAAGAAATGTTTAAGCCAATAACCTAGTCAACCACATTGAAAGTTATTGTGCTTTTGGTTCTTGTCATTGAATAAAAGCATTATATTCCTTTTAAGGTAGTCTAATATTTCATGCACTGGTGTAATATAATCATATATCAATAATTAAATCAGTATGCATTACCCAAGTAGTCCATATGCTAAGGTTGTGATACAATTAATGTTTATTAGTAAATCAAACAATATGCAGTCTAATTAGTACAATAAATTGTAGTTGATAATTTTGTATAGGGTTCCTTGCATTTAAGTTTTTACCCAAAAGCAAATAGTTATTTTTTGGACATTATTTTGTTGACCTTTTTGCCAATAATATATCCAGTTTATTGCTGCTATATTTTTAGATGATGAGCAATCAGCAGCTTGCAGCAGACTTGTTGAGGAAGGCTGCTGATGCCTTGTCTACCAACTCCCATGTGCAACAAGTACTACAGGTGTCTTGAGACCTATTTCAGAGGCGGAATATATTTGCTCCGTACAGAACTGGTGGAAGGTTCCCAAATCCAAGACGAGGAAACAGTAAAGGCAGGGAACACATGTCATATTGGACACACATATTTTGCTTGTTATCAAGAAAACCCCAGCTATCTTTAAATCATAGATTTTTTCAGTTATGAACAAAGTCCTTTTGTTTATATGGAAACAAAAATTCTTTAAGCATGTGTGTTTGTATATGTGGTATTTAGATTTTTAACATAGCTTTTAAATATTTTCAGTTATATCACTATGATGTCTGCATTGTGGCAGTTTATAGAGATGTCTAACACTGGGATAACATGCTGCAGACATATAGCATCATGTCCTATCCAGTCACATTATCCCCACCAAAGGATGACCAGTCCTAACACTAACCTCTTCATACTGAGCACATAGCAAGGTAGCTGTCACTAATATTTTTTTTTTAGGTTTTTGGTATGACTCAAACTCCGGGGTTCAAACCTTCAACCTCCTGCATCAGAGGCAGACTTTGTAACCTGTTAGGCCACCATTGCAGTCCCATCCAGTTTGGTTTGGTGTTTATCAGCACAGCAACATAGGTTATTTAATCAAAAGGAAATTGGAGTAAAGTGCCTTACCCAAGGACACACCAGATTAGTTGACTTAGGCTGGTCCATTGGTAGGATTCAAAGCTAAACCATTTCAGTCACGAGTTCTGCATGCTTACCAACCACTGAGCCATTGTTGATACATTCAATTTAGCATGATGGAGATACCAGGAAAAATATAGAATGCTAGGATGTTATTCTTATGACCTTGTTCTGTCTCAGACTCGATACGTTTGTCTCTCATCCAATGCAGTAAGTCTAGATATAGTATTGTACAAACTGAGACCTAAAAGAACACAATAGAAATATCCACAGTAGAAAAGGGACCCAAGTTTCTAAATACTCTGACCGACATGACCACAACCTAAACTGTGTTCAATATCAGATAAATGGAAATATAGAGTATATTTTTGGATGTATTGTGACTGTAAACACAAAAGTGTGCTTATTGCCATTATTGTATTATTTCTGTGGTAGTAGCCTAATATGGTGAAACTCATATTATTGTCATGACATTGTCTGAAAGTGGCTACACAATCACCTTAGACAATTATCATCTGTAAAGGAATGATTTACTCACTATTAACATGTAGTAATTTTGTGACTAATTGAGGTTGGTGGGTACTAAACATCAAGGATATTGCTGATCTTTACTGTTCTGATCTTTACTCTGATGCCACATTGGACTTCATTTTTTGGGTGGTAGTGACACACTCTTTGGATATTTTGTCAACATTCCTCCAGACTTCACCTGCCAAATAATGTGGGATATTGCTGGTTGTATGTAGATCATCGTGATTTCTGAAAGTTATTATCAACTTAAAGAGGATATGGCTATATTGATGTTAATGATAGATCTTAAAATCTCAGGGGTCTCCCAACAACTAAAGCTCAGTATCCCCATTTCCCATTAAGGGAAATACCAATTATTATTCCCATGCTTTTTATATATTAAAAAATATAGACATTAGAATCCTTCCTCTGTCTGTCAATCTACCTGTTACTGCACTTTCATCCTAATGGCTGTTGGGAAATCCACACAACTTATTAATTATTTTGCCCATGTGTGGATGAATTTGAGCAAGAGAGGTGTCATTCCTACCTCCCTCTAAGGGAGGAAGACTGGTAAAACTACAGCAATTGCATATAGTGACATTTTTTATGACATTTGACCAAAGTGAATATAAAAAGCATAGGGATTCACAATTGCCTTGGGTTTTATGCTTCTAGTGAACCTGCATTAAAAGACTAACAAATGATGAAGAAGGGTAGCAATTAATTTTGTTTCATGAAGATTTATCCTCTACCATTGTGTAACAACTTTACCAGTTACATGTATGCAGGCAAGAAATATATTTAAATATTCAATTGTTATTACAGATCCAAGGTTTCACTGGGATGCCCAAATGACGAAAGTTTTAAAAGATTCATTCATTGACTGGATTAATATGCCTGATGGCTGCAGCCTTCCAGGTACTGCTCTTACATAGTATACATTTTGTTCAGTACAACCTTGCATAGATTTTTTGTACTTTTTTTTCCTCTTGGTATTGAATACTCCTTAATGCAGAATTACAGCAGTACCCCCAACAGCTATGTCTGTGAACAGGTTGCTTTTAGTGCAAATTCAGAAATAGTCATGTATTGAGGTGTATAGTTGTCTAGGTACAGTCATCTGGACCTTGGGTTTTTTTTCTACTTCAGTTTTTTTCAGGAAAAAGAGATGCAAATGATGTAAGAAGGATCTTGTATTTGCAGAATTAGATCATTTGGACCAATTTAACTCTTGTTCAATTATGCTGATTTGATGTTTAAAGTGTTGAGGCATAGTTATTGAAGCTCCTTGTTTGCCCTTCTCCCAGTAATGCAAACTAGGGTAAAATGTGGCTTTGTGGGATGAAATCAACACAAAGGTATCCACCATGGACATGATCTGTTATTATCTCATGTTTTTGTACAGATATGGGGTATTTTAGATTTTAATTTTTTAAGCACTTTGTATACTGCTGCCAAAAGGCTGTTAGGCATTTAAACAATAACTTTAATAGTTGTTGAAACGTGCAAAGGCCAAGGTGAAAGAAGGAAACTGTTTCTGCACAATAACTCACAGCTAAAGTTACTAAACTTTGTGTATTGTATCTAGTCATATAGTATATGCATATGTAAAGTGGTCATCAGGTTTTTTGTTGTTATTTTGCAGCAGCTCATTTGTTTCATTTTCAAAGGATGCATTGATTGATACAATGTTTGAAAAATTGCTAATGCCTGAATATAAAATGTTGTGCTGTGAATCTACATGTTCATGTAGATAATATCTGCTTATACAACTGTTTTTTAATGATATTATTTAGTTCATTTTCTCACCCTGGTAATAAGGCAAATTTGATTGTGTGACATCTACATGTTTTGTGAATGAGCAATGGAGTATCCATATATTTGCTAACACTAAACAGAAACATGCTTTTTCATAAAGTTGTTTCAAAGAAATTATCAGAATTATTTAAGTTAAAGAATATTGGTATCAAGAGTTTTGTTGCTAATCGACTGGTCTTCACAGGTTTAAAATAAAGTTGTTCGTAAATGATAATGGAATATAAATAATATTCTTCTTCCTATGTAATTTATTAACACAACATTTAGAATTTAGTATTCATGCATGCAGACTGCGAAGAAAACTGATTAAATATGAATCCAGATGAATCAGAGAGATAGAGAAATGTCAAGGTATATACACTGTTTGGAGTACAAGCTCAGTAAAAGCACTGCAAAACAGGCCCAACACCTGCAAGATTGTTGCCTAGTTCATTGCATTGGGATGCAGTATTAGTCTCTGGTCTCTCTTTCAGGTAAAACAGCAGTGGATCAATGGATACTTGAAAGCAAAATCAAAGCACCTTACAACAAAGTCCGAATAAAACTAATGAACATGAAGAGGCTTCAACAAGAAAAAACCAAGCAACAACTACAGAAAATTGGTGTACTTTAAGTACCCATTCTTGAAACATTCATTTTAGTCCATCCAAGCTTCCATCCATCCATTTGGCACACACATATTAATTCAGCTAGTTGGTTTTGAATGAATTGCCATGAAATTTGGTAAATATTATAGGCATCACTTAATGATGATCATATAGATAAATTATTTTGTGATGCAATTTTTATATGAGTTCCCATTCTTACTTTCAACTGAATTCCATGTATGACAAAGTCTTGTAATCACAATTATCTTACATTTTTCAGTTGATTGCTATGAAACTTGGTAAATGTTCTAGTCATCAACTCAACATGTGCACATAAACAAAAAACTTGGCTCTTCAGTTAGTGCCATTTTTATTACTTTATCTCAATACAGTGTACGTCTTAATCTTGTAAATACAAATAGTCTAGTTTCTGATGGATCGCTGTGAAACTTGATACATATTATTGTCATTATCTGAAGACGCACATGTCAACAAATTACTTTATTCCAGCAATAGTTGCTTGAATTACTGTCTTTTTTTGCAGCTTGATGTATTGCATGATTAAATCTTGTGAATGCAACTACTGTCATAGTTTTCAGTTCATTTCCATGAATGATAATTTGAAGATGCACATTTCACCAAATTACTACTCTCCTGCAATATTTCTTGTTATATTATTGCACTTTTTCTTCTTACAATGACTGATTTTTGTGCATATTACTTATCCTGCAGTTTTTGATACATTTCTGTTAATTTTGGGTACATATAAATCCAATTATGGTGCAGATATGAAAACTTTTATTTCTATACTTTTGTAAATGACTTTGAAAACCAGACATAATTGACCTTGGGTTCCAGTGTACCTTGTACATGCCCTTAGCACAGATTGCTATATAAGATATGGATCTCCACTGTTTCTCCATATACTTATGAGATGGTATGTCATCAGTCCATTCATTGGCACAATCTTGTTATTGCTCTGCCTCCTAAACTACTTCAGGATTGCCATGAAACTTTATCATTTACATCTCAATCCCACATAAAAGTTGGTCCTAAATTAAAATGGTGTCACTTGCACATCTAATAAGGCCACTGTAGTGGCTATCTTGAAATCTTGTCACTGATCTTCCTGAACGGATGGTCATCTTGGCATGTTTGTTTTTTATACTAAATGACTTCTTGTAATATCTAGTTGGGCATGAATGAAAATGCTGCTGAGATATCTTATATTGCTGCTTCAGTTACCATCTTGAAAATCTTGTTATCACTACTTCTCTAGAATGAAGGGTCATATTGGCATTGGGTTTTCACTGAACAACTTCTTTACCATGTCAAGTTAGCTGATCTGACTTCCAATATGGCCACCATAATGGTCATCTTGAGTATCTTGTTGCTACTTCCAAATGTCTAGTCATATTGATATTGTTATTTCACCAAAAGACTTGTAATGTTTTGCTTGTCCTAAGTGTAAATGGTGCCAACCTGTTTTCCAATATGGCCATCATGGTAGCCATCATAAAAATCTCTTCATTACTCCAAAAGAACAGTAAGTCATGTCATCTTGAGGTTTCCACCAGAAGACTTCCTTTCATGTCTTGTTGGTCCTAAATGAACAGCTAGTATGAAAATCTTGTTATTGCTGAAGAATATTAGAGATGACTTTAATACTCAGCAATTAAAATTATATGTAACTATATTTATAGCATATATAGACTGATTGCTTTGTGACTGTGTAGTTAGCTCCAATATTAGCATACAGGCAAAAAAAAAGGTTATATAAAGTTAATATAGTTAATTTTAGCCAAAGTATTGACTATTTTATGCACAAAAGATGAAAAATCATGGATAAAATACAACTTTTTTGTTCTTGTAAAGCATGTTATAGACCAAGATTGAGGACATTCCTGGTCCATGTGTAGATAGTTCACTTGTACCATAAAGAATATTCTGGAATAAGTATGTTAGGTAGTTTGCTAAAGATATGGTATTCCTTCCTATTTTGATTTTAATTGTCCTGCTCTAAATGTCTTTTTTTGTAAACTTCTGTGTCTTTAAAATTCTCTAGTTAGTTACATAATCATTCTTGAGGTCTCCACTACATATATAATCCTGGATTTTAGGTTCTCGCTTTATCGGTAATACATTTTTGGATAATTTAATTGCATTGAAGTTAATACATGTGCATCTGAACTCATCTGTATAACATGGAGAATATATAGTAGAGGGAATAAAAAGTACAAACCTTATGTATACAATTCAGTTATCTCCCTTACATCAGACATAAAATTTCAATAAATAGAAACCCACAATGTTAGTGATGTTGAATAAATATAAGAAAAAATTGGTGAAGTATCATATTAGCTCATGGTCTTGATGCAAATTTAACAAGAAGTACTTTAATAATTTCTCCAAGTAAAGTTTACAAGTTTGAAAACTGATCCAACATGCTTTGTTTGCTTTAGATATTTTTTCTGCCTAACTGAAGCCCATTATTATTAATTTCTTATTTAGAAGAAATATGAATTACATGCATCTATATTATCTACATTATTCACCCTTGTATATTAGCTGGGAATGAACACCATATCACCTGATATTTGGTGCCTGTAAGGGATGTTATAGCACAGGTGCCTTTTTTATTGTCCCTGTACCTATTTTCCACTGCCTCCAAATATTGTCCAAGGTAACATCATCAAGCTCTCGCTTCTCATTTTTCTCATTGCTGCTTGTGTCTCCTTTAATTCCAGTATCATTAGCTACATCTCCCATTTAGATACACACTTTTCTCCTGTTTTTAAATCCATTGGACTCACTATACTCATTGTTAAACTTAGCATTTTTCTGTATATTAGTCCACATTTTCACACCCAAATCCATGATAACCACTTAGAAAAGCTGTTATCTACTTTATTTGGTGTCAGATTGGTTTATCGCATCAATTGTATGCACTACAGAAAGGAGGGAAGCTTTCTATTTGTATGACAAAGAGGCTGGGTAGCTTGACCTTTGTGTGAGGACTAGAGGTTAGTGACCTCTTGCATATGCAGACAGTGTAAAGTGTTCAAAGCTAATACTTTATAATTAGATTGGGCCATGTCCACCTGTCCTTGTTGTTACTTTCTGTGTTAATGAAACAATTATAAGTCCTTTATTTTAGATCAAAATGTCTCTTTGAGAGTAGAACTGGTACATGCTAACTAGTGTGTTGACCTTTGACCTTACTATTAAACAATATGACATAATATGATTTATCGCATATCACCAAAGTGAAGTTTGATAAGTGCTAATATGAATAAAACACAACTCATAGTTAAAAGAATTCATTTTATTTCAAAACATGAGTTTGATAGTGAATCAGAGGTATGCAAACAAGAGTTCCAACAGCTCAATAATATTTCTATACACAGTCATATAGAACATAGCTTAGTACTTCATAAAATTGTTTTTAACAAGCGAGACTAAGTACACTTGTTAGTTATATAGTCCCAAGCTTTTTCCCAGATTATTGGAAAAATCAAGGTTTGCTATAGGTATAACGGTACCAATTGCGCAAGTCCATGTGGGTGGAGCTTATGGTGTAGGGTCCATATCATTCAGACCTTAAGAACAAGACAAGCTTTGATTGGTGGATTATGTAAGAGTTGTACTTTCTGTTAGGCTTAAAAAAAAGGTTAGCCTCTTGGCAACATGTGAATTTATGCTAATTCCTAAATAGATCAAATTTTGTATTTTTTATGATTTTTTGAAAATGTAATACACATGACTGAAAATAGGTATGTTGTGACTAGATAACTCATACCCCTGTCTAGTTCCAGCAGAGTTATCTCTATTAAATGCAATGGAGTACCTGGTTTTGTCATTGTCAAATTGACAATCTAACATTGTTCTCTATAACAGTGTGTGAGATGCATGCTAAATTAGGATAGAAAATATAGTTATCTCTCCAAATATTAGCATTGAGGTCTATGGAAAAACAATTGGTACCGTGATACCTAAAAGATACTACCAGCTTCACAGTGTATCCATAGTAACGAGTATACATATCCACCACTTCTATACTGTCATAGTGTCATTTGGTTAAACAATGGATATTTGAGATGTTTTGGTCTAATATTGACAGACTTTAACATAGAAAAAGTTGAAAATAACACATATTAGCTTTGGAATGGGGCTTTTGTAACTATATTTATAGCATATATAGACTGATTGCTTTGTGGCTGTGTAGTTAGCTCTAATATTAGCATACAGGCAAAAAAAAAGGTTATATAAAGTTAATATAGTTAATTTTAGCCAAAGTATTGACTATTTTATGCACAAAAGATGAAAAATCATGGATAAAATACAACTTTTTTGTTCTTGTAAAGCATGTTATAGACCAAGATTGAGGACATTCCTGGTCCATGTGTAGATAGTTCACTTGTACCATAAAGAATATTCTGGAATAAGTATGTTAGGTAGTTTGCTAAAGATATGGTATTCCTTCCTATTTTGATTTTAATTGTCCTGCTCTAAATGTCTTTTTTTGTAAACTTTTGTGTCTTTAAAATTCTCTAGTTAGTTACATAATCATTCTTGAGGTCTCCACTACATATATAATCCTGGATTTTAGGTTCTCGCTTTATCGGTAATACATTTTTGGATAATTTAATTGCATTGAAGTTAATACATGTGCATCTGAACTCATCTGTATAACATGGAGAATATATAGTAGAGGGAATAAAAAGTACAAACCTTATGTATACAATTCAGTTATCTCCCTTACATCAGACATAAAATTTCAATAAATAGAAACCCACAATGTTAGTGATGTTGAATAAATATAAGAAAAAATTGGTGAAGTATCATATTAGCTCATGGTCTTGATGCAAATTTAACAAGAAGTACTTTAATAATTTCTCCAAGTAAAGTTTACAAGTTTGAAAACTGATCCAACATGCTTTGTTTGCTTTAGATATTTTTTCTGCCTAACTGAAGCCCATTATTATTAATTTCTTATTTAGAAGAAATATGAATTACATGCATCTATATTATCTACATTATTCACCCTTGTATATTAGCTGGGAATGAACACCATATCACCTGATATTTGGTGCCTGTAAGGGATGTTATAGCACAGGTGCCTTTTTTATTGTCCCTGTACCTATTTTCCACTGCCTCCAAATATTGTCCAAGGTAACATCATCAAGCTCTCGCTTCTCATTTTTCTCATTGCTGCTTGTGTCTCCTTTAATTCCAGTATCATTAGCTACATCTCCCATTTAGATACACACTTTTCTCCTGTTTTTAAATCCATTGGACTCACTATACTCATTGTTAAACTTAGCATTTTTCTGTATATTAGTCCACATTTTCACACCCAAATCCATGATAACCACTTAGAAAAGCTGTTATCTACTTTATTTGGTGTCAGATTGGTTTATCGCATCAATTGTATGCACTACAGAAAGGAGGGAAGCTTTCTATTTGTATGACAAAGAGGCTGGGTAGCTTGACCTTTGTGTGAGGACTAGAGGTTAGTGACCTCTTGCATATGCAGACAGTGTAAAGTGTTCAAAGCTAATACTTTATAATTAGATTGGGCCATGTCCACCTGTCCTTGTTGTTACTTTCTGTGTTAATGAAACAATTATAAGTCCTTTATTTTAGATCAAAATGTCTCTTTGAGAGTAGAACTGGTACATGCTAACTAGTGTGTTGACCTTTGACCTTACTATTAAACAATATGACATAATGTGATTTATCGCATATCACCAAAGTGAAGTTTGATAAGTGCTAATATGAATAAAACACAACTCATAGTTAAAAGAATTCATTTTATTTCAAAACATGAGTTTGATAGTGAATCAGAGGTATGCAAACAAGAGTTCCAACAGCTCAATAACATTTCTATACACAATCATATAGAACATAGCTTAGTACTTCATAAAATTGTTTTTGACAAGCGAGACTAAGTACACTTGTTAGTTATATAGTCCCAAGCTTTTTCACAGATTATTGGAAAAATCAAGGTTTGCTATAGGTATAACGGTACCAATTGCGCAAGTCCATGTGGGTGGAGCTTATGGTGTAGGGGTCCATACCATTCAGACCTTAAGAACAAGACAAGCTTTGATTGGTGGATTATGTAAGAGTTGTACTTTCTGTTAGGCTTAAAAAAAAGGTTAGCCTTTTGGCAACATGTGAATTTATGCTAATTCCTAAATAGATCAAATTTTGTATTTTTTATGATTTTTTGAAAATGTAATACACATGACTGAAAATAGGTATGTTGTGACTAGATAACTCATACCTCTGTCTAGTTCTAGCAGAGTTATCTCTCTTAAATGCAATGGAGTACCTGGTTTTGTCATTGTCAAATTGACAATCTAACATTGTTCTCTATAACAGTGTGTGAGATGCATGCTAAATTAGGATAGAAAATATAGTTATCTCTCCAAATATTAGCATTGAGGTCTATGGAAAAACAATTGGTACCGTGATACCAAATCGCTATTCCAAGTTGGAGCCAATGGCCGTGCAATTTCTCGAGAAATAGCGCAACAATTAGAAATTCCAAGTTGTTGCGCGCAAGTTCTCGAGAAATGGCGTATTCCAAGTTGGAGCCCAATATTACTACCAGCGTTTGATTGGCTGGAGTATAAAGTGACTCGGGAGGTTATTCGGATAATTAAAGAGAAACTCAGTTAAATCCGGTCGAAATGGTCAATTTTCTTTTCTTTTAAACATCATACAACACGACCGCTCCAGTGGCCTAGTGGTTAGAGTGTTTCCATCGTAAGCGAGAGGTCGTGGGTTCGAACCCCAGCCTTGTCATACCAAAGACTTACAAAAATTATACTAACAGCTGCATCGCTTGGCGCTCAGCATAAAGAGGTTAGTGTTTGAACTATGGAGGGGTATTACCGCCATAATTCTATGCATGTATTTTGTAATCTTCCTTGATGCATTATTGTAAATGGCTGCTTGCAAGTGCTACATTCCTAATTCCATCCATGTATATTGTATTCTTCATTGATGCAAACGGTAAAGGGCTAGTTGCAAGTGCTTAGATCTACTTTCTTTCTGCGTCATTAAATCTTTCTTTTTGCCAAATGCTAACTTCATACTGTAGTTTGTCGTATGGCAAATGCTATGTCAGTTATTACGAGTTGTATATTCTATTTATATAAACTTGCCATTATACAAATTACATCATTCCAACTCCTGATTTCATTTAGAGTTGGCCTTGCAAAAATCTAATTTTGTCAGGATCATCTTTCTTTTCCAACTCGTGTCGCCATCTGTTGTCATAATGGGATACTACATGGCATTATGACAACAGACGGCGCTCTAATTTTCCAAGTTTTTCCTCAATTAAAATAACAAATGCTTCCCAGGGGAAGTTAGATTGCTTTACGGCACTAATTTTGTGCGGCAAAAAGAACCTAATAGATAGATCTACGTGTGAAAAAAAACAAAACCTTTTAATTCTTTCAGTCCCGTCTTTTTTTGGTGTAAGGTAGCGACGAATTTTTAATTGTTCTATAAAACCATATGCTTTATCGAAGCTCTAAGTGATTTTATGATACCTTAAGAAAACAAAACCGCCATTACAACAGCAGGGTGGTCTTAGTAACTTAGTGTTATCGGCGATTTGTCAATTCGGCCTAGACCAGCCCAACTCGAAAGATAATTCGACCCAATTTTAAAATACAACAGACAATAGTTTTAACAAGTACTTATTTTCAACATATATGTTGACAATTCTTATATAATATGTTTTAGAATAAAATTTGAAACATTTGGTGAACAAGATAAATGTTTTCCGAAGTTACAATGGTTTGGAGCTTTATGATATCTTAGGAAAAACCGTCCCAAAGCCAAATATTTTATTGTGGTTAAAAAAAGAAGTATAGTAGAGATGGACGTGGTGCTTTGGGAGTTACATAGACAATAATGAGATGCATCATATCTCCTATGGAAGAAGGTCGATTTAGATCTCAAAAACTTAATTATCAAGCAAAATACATACGTTACAAGATATCTTGTATTTGAACGTATTTGTTACAACTAAAATTATACAGGGAAAATGGTTGAAAATTACATAATTAGGTATTTTGCGATAATATTACATAAATTTAATTCAGAACATTATTGTGTTTGCTAAGTTATGAAAAAGACAGATAAATGTGCACAACATAAAATGCATCTTTACCAAAATTTCTCATATTTTAAATTTCATTTAAATTGATAATGAATATTATAAACACCAAAAACATTTTAAGTTGTCAAATTAATACCATTCTAATTATAACAGTTTCTGATTCAAAATATAAACTCAAAAGTTTACGTGTATGCTTTTTCAGTCACTCCAAACATATAATGTATGTATTAGATACATATGACAAGAGACTTCATTAAATCTGTAATTGTTTTCAACAAGTAAGTATTCAAAAAAAGGTAAGAAAGCCTTTGAAGTATCCCTCTCAAAGTAGGATTAGTGTTTTCAAGAGGTATGCATGGCCTCTACTCTTGTCGCTAATTTGTAACAATACATCGTTTCTATTTTATGAAGCTATGTGCAATTGAGTGTCTCATATATGAAGCAGTGTTACAATCTGAAGTCTAATATCAAATATATTAGTATAATATCTCGTGTACGGTGTCGCTACTCTTAGAAGTATTATTATTTGATAAATCAATATAGATAATTTGACCAAACGACTTAAATTCAGAATGCCGTTGTGCAGATGCATATGTTTTTCTTGAGCATAAAAACTAGATGTATTGAAATATTTTAATTAGAAAGTGCAATATATGTTAGTTTACATTTCTGTCTCTCTCTGTCACACACACACACACACACACACACACACATATATATATATATACAATCTTAGTATCTACTTGCTGTATGAACCTAATTGGCTTACTACTGAAATACTAGATGCTATGAAAACACGAGATCAATTCAAGGCTAGGGGAAACCATGCAAAATATAAAGTATGGAGAAATAAAATAACAAGTATGATTAAAATAGCTAAAAAGTCATATTATCAGTCATTGCTTGAAAACAAAAAGAGCAACACAATCTCCATTTGGAAAGTCTTCAATGAACTCACTGGAGGAACACACAACAATCAGACAAGTAAAATTAACTCACTTCTGGTAAATGGCACCATAGTCACTGATGAAACTGACATTGCAAATGTTTTCAATGATTTTTTTACCAGTATCTCTACAAATTTAAAAGAACCAGTGATAGAAAACAACTTTAGTGAACTGAAAAAGTTCTGCAGCAGCAAAATCTCTAAGGAAGTATGTTTCTCTATCCCACCAGTATCAAAAAACTTTGTTAAAAAATGTCTCAGTGAACTTGATACCAAGAAAGCTACAGGACTTGATCAGATTGGTCCAAGACTCATTAAATCTTCAGCCTCTGCTATTTTAGATAGCATAACATTCATAATCAATTTAAGCATTGCAACCTCATCTGTCCCCAAAATATGGAAAACTGCAAAAGTAACTCCTATTTACAAATCTGGATCTAAGAATGATGCTGATAACTACCGACCAATCTCAATACTACCAAACTTGTCAAAATTGATTGAAAAACATGTCCATGACTCATTCATGTCATATTTAACCAAACACTTGCTGTTAGACCCTAATCAATCAGGCTTTAGACAGAAACATTCATGTGAGACTGCCTTGATCTCCCTAACTGATAAATGGCTTCAAGCACTTGACCAAGGTAAAATAATAGGATCTGTATTTGTAGATTTCAGGAAAGCGTTTGACATGGTGGATCATGAAATCCTTTTGAAGAAACTAAAAATCTACCAATGCGATGAAAAAACAGTTAGATGGTTTACTTCGTACTTAAGTGAGAGAATACAACGTGTTTATATAAATAACATTCTGTCTGAACCTGAAACAATTAGATATGGAGTGCCACAAGGCTCAATTCTAGGTCCATTACTATTTATTTTATTTATTAACGACCTACCACTTTTACTAAGAGACTCGATATCATCTACAGATCTCTATGCAGATGACACAACATTATCAGACATCCAAAACACAAAGCATGAACTCGAAATTTCTTTACAGAATGCATTAAACAAGCTGGAAAACTGGTGCACATGCAATGGCATGGTAGTAAATACTGGTAAAACTAAAATATTACTTATCTCAACAAGGAAAAAAAGGAAAAATCTTGATAGCAATGAACTATGTCTAACATGGAAGGATAAAAATTTGCAATTGGTCTGTCACGACAGACTACTTGGTGTTTTGGTAGATAATAATCTATCATGGACTGATCATATTAAACACATCAGTAAAAAGGTCAATTCAAGTTTATGGCTTCTCAGTAGGATAAGACATTTTCTCCCTGAAAGGCACAGAAAATTATTTTATAACAGTTACATACAACCGTATTTTGACTACTGTAATACAATATGGGGTAATTCAAATGATAAAAACATATCAAAGTTGGAAAATCTTCAGAAAAGAGCATTAAGGCTAATATCAAACCAGAAAGAAAGCAAGGAAAATTTAGCTGGTAAGTTAAAAATATTACCTATTAAAGACCGAATATGTTTAAGAAAAGCCAAATTAATGTACCGGATATCCAATAATAGTGCTCCTGAATATTTACAATCCCTATTCCAGTATAGGCTACCTGGTAATACACCCAACCTGCGATCAATATCTACAAAGCAGTATAAAATTCCCAAACCAAATAAGGAATTATTCAAGAAAAGTTTCCAATACTCTGGAACTTTGCTCTGGAATAGTATTCCAGTTGAGATTAGAAATGCCCACTCTATTTCCATCTTCCAAACCCAATATATCCAGTGGCTTCTGAGATGCTGTTGAATTAAATAAATTCCTTGTATGAGGGCCTCAAGGTAGATTAGTTCTTAGCTAATTGTGTTACCCTCTTTAAATAAAGTCATTATTATTATTATTATTATTAAAAAAAATATCTTTATACAATTATCGCTTAGTTGGGCCGAATTGTCTATAAGTTGTCTTATCACAAGTGCTCGACGCGAGCTTGATGTGGAAAAAAAACTTAAATATCTAAAGGAACAAAATCATACAGAGACAAAAATACCCATTCTGACGTAGGACCCACTCTATCATACTATATAAAAAGAGAAGGTACGTAACATCCAAATACTTACACATGTAAGACCTGACGCTAATATTTATGTTTTGTGCATCTAAACAAAATCCACATGTGCTATGTCTTACATGTAAACCTAGGTTACACCGCTGACCCACCATTTTCTTTCTGCTATTTCCGTATTTAAAATCACAAGACCATTATGTTTGGCTTATTTTACTCCTGAGATATTTTCCTATTCATCAATCCATCATTGACTTTTCTATGTTGTACCAAACTGAAGTTACGGCTTCCGAAACGTGCGATTTTCAAGATTTTTTCATCTTGGGACAAGTGCGAACTCATGTGACAACCGATGAAAAGAGCTGTAGTCATTTAACATATTTAATATGACTCAGAACTTAACTTGACAATGAATTAAACATGTATTTAGTAGGAAATGTTTCACATGTTTTTTTCTGGAGTATTTGGGTAAATCGTGCCACCTGATGACCCTGGGTCATTAAGATCGTTTAGTACGTTGCCCAGTTTAATACACCTCACAGAAGTAAATCTTTTTCTGTGATACTAATGTACATATGCTCCAGAAAAAATAACATTCAGAATAACATCAATACCTTATAAAATATAGATTAGAACAAACACACCCCAATCCTCTATCCATTGTTGGAAATATAATTTTCTTTGTAATGAGCCTCCGTACATCTCACTGCCAAAATAAAGAGCTTGTCAGAGGGTCAGCTGGCAGGGGAATTAGGGGAGTAACTAATCACACTAAGATGTCTCAAACACTCTTGAAAACACCCCAAAACCGTTCAAATTATATTTTAAAGTTGAAATTATTTCATTTGAACAGATAATGGTTTAATCTTAAATACCCAGAATTGAAAATTAAAAATGTAAGAAATGTTTAAGCCAATAACCTAGTCAACCACATTGAAAGTTATTGTGCTTTTGGTTCTTGTCATTGAATAAAAGCATTATATTCCTTTTAAGGTAGTCTAATATTTCATGCACTGGTGTAATATAATCATATATCAATAATTAAATCAGTATGCATTACCCAAGTAGTCCATATGCTAAGGTTGTGATACAATTAATGTTTATTAGTAAATCAAACAATATGCAGTCTAATTAGTACAATAAATTGTAGTTGATAATTTTGTATAGGGTTCCTTGCATTTAAGTTTTTACCCAAAAGCAAATAGTTATTTTTTGGACATTATTTTGTTGACCTTTTTGCCAATAATATATCCAGTTTATTGCTGCTATATTTTTAGATGATGAGCAATCAGCAGCTTGCAGCAGACTTGTTGAGGAAGGCTGCTGATGCCTTGTCTACCAACTCCCATGTGCAACAAGTACTACAGGTGTCTTGAGACCTATTTCAGAGGCGGAATATATTTGCTCCGTACAGAACTGGTGGAAGGTTCCCAAATCCAAGACGAGGAAACAGTAAAGGCAGGGAACACATGTCATATTGGACACACATATTTTGCTTGTTATCAAGAAAACCCCAGCTATCTTTAAATCATAGATTTTTTCAGTTATGAACAAAGTCCTTTTGTTTATATGGAAACAAAAATTCTTTAAGCATGTGTGTTTGTATATGTGGTATTTAGATTTTTAACATAGCTTTTAAATATTTTCAGTTATATCACTATGATGTCTGCATTGTGGCAGTTTATAGAGATGTCTAACACTGGGATAACATGCTGCAGACATATAGCATCATGTCCTATCCAGTCACATTATCCCCACCAAAGGATGACCAGTCCTAACACTAACCTCTTCATACTGAGCACATAGCAAGGTAGCTGTCACTAATATTTTTTTTTTAGGTTTTTGGTATGACTCAAACTCCGGGGTTCAAACCTTCAACCTCCTGCATCAGAGGCAGACTTTGTAACCTGTTAGGCCACCATTGCAGTCCCATCCAGTTTGGTTTGGTGTTTATCAGCACAGCAACATAGGTTATTTAATCAAAAGGAAATTGGAGTAAAGTGCCTTACCCAAGGACACACCAGATTAGTTGACTTAGGCTGGTCCATTGGTAGGATTCAAAGCTAAACCATTTCAGTCACGAGTTCTGCATGCTTACCAACCACTGAGCCATTGTTGATACATTCAATTTAGCATGATGGAGATACCAGGAAAAATATAGAATGCTAGGATGTTATTCTTATGACCTTGTTCTGTCTCAGACTCGATACGTTTGTCTCTCATCCAATGCAGTAAGTCTAGATATAGTATTGTACAAACTGAGACCTAAAAGAACACAATAGAAATATCCACAGTAGAAAAGGGACCCAAGTTTCTAAATACTCTGACCGACATGACCACAACCTAAACTGTGTTCAATATCAGATAAATGGAAATATAGAGTATATTTTTGGATGTATTGTGACTGTAAACACAAAAGTGTGCTTATTGCCATTATTGTATTATTTCTGTGGTAGTAGCCTAATATGGTGAAACTCATATTATTGTCATGACATTGTCTGAAAGTGGCTACACAATCACCTTAGACAATTATCATCTGTAAAGGAATGATTTACTCACTATTAACATGTAGTAATTTTGTGACTAATTGAGGTTGGTGGGTACTAAACATCAAGGATATTGCTGATCTTTACTGTTCTGATCTTTACTCTGATGCCACATTGGACTTCATTTTTTGGGTGGTAGTGACACACTCTTTGGATATTTTGTCAACATTCCTCCAGACTTCACCTGCCAAATAATGTGGGATATTGCTGGTTGTATGTAGATCATCGTGATTTCTGAAAGTTATTATCAACTTAAAGAGGATATGGCTATATTGATGTTAATGATAGATCTTAAAATCTCAGGGGTCTCCCAACAACTAAAGCTCAGTATCCCCATTTCCCATTAAGGGAAATACCAATTATTATTCCCATGCTTTTTATATATTAAAAAATATAGACATTAGAATCCTTCCTCTGTCTGTCAATCTACCTGTTACTGCACTTTCATCCTAATGGCTGTTGGGAAATCCACACAACTTATTAATTATTTTGCCCATGTGTGGATGAATTTGAGCAAGAGAGGTGTCATTCCTACCTCCCTCTAAGGGAGGAAGACTGGTAAAACTACAGCAATTGCATATAGTGACATTTTTTATGACATTTGACCAAAGTGAATATAAAAAGCATAGGGATTCACAATTGCCTTGGGTTTTATGCTTCTAGTGAACCTGCATTAAAAGACTAACAAATGATGAAGAAGGGTAGCAATTAATTTTGTTTCATGAAGATTTATCCTCTACCATTGTGTAACAACTTTACCAGTTACATGTATGCAGGCAAGAAATATATTTAAATATTCAATTGTTATTACAGATCCAAGGTTTCACTGGGATGCCCAAATGACGAAAGTTTTAAAAGATTCATTCATTGACTGGATTAATATGCCTGATGGCTGCAGCCTTCCAGGTACTGCTCTTACATAGTATACATTTTGTTCAGTACAACCTTGCATAGATTTTTTGTACTTTTTTTTCCTCTTGGTATTGAATACTCCTTAATGCAGAATTACAGCAGTACCCCCAACAGCTATGTCTGTGAACAGGTTGCTTTTAGTGCAAATTCAGAAATAGTCATGTATTGAGGTGTATAGTTGTCTAGGTACAGTCATCTGGACCTTGGGTTTTTTTTCTACTTCAGTTTTTTTCAGGAAAAAGAGATGCAAATGATGTAAGAAGGATCTTGTATTTGCAGAATTAGATCATTTGGACCAATTTAACTCTTGTTCAATTATGCTGATTTGATGTTTAAAGTGTTGAGGCATAGTTATTGAAGCTCCTTGTTTGCCCTTCTCCCAGTAATGCAAACTAGGGTAAAATGTGGCTTTGTGGGATGAAATCAACACAAAGGTATCCACCATGGACATGATCTGTTATTATCTCATGTTTTTGTACAGATATGGGGTATTTTAGATTTTAATTTTTTAAGCACTTTGTATACTGCTGCCAAAAGGCTGTTAGGCATTTAAACAATAACTTTAATAGTTGTTGAAACGTGCAAAGGCCAAGGTGAAAGAAGGAAACTGTTTCTGCACAATAACTCACAGCTAAAGTTACTAAACTTTGTGTATTGTATCTAGTCATATAGTATATGCATATGTAAAGTGGTCATCAGGTTTTTTGTTGTTATTTTGCAGCAGCTCATTTGTTTCATTTTCAAAGGATGCATTGATTGATACAATGTTTGAAAAATTGCTAATGCCTGAATATAAAATGTTGTGCTGTGAATCTACATGTTCATGTAGATAATATCTGCTTATACAACTGTTTTTTAATGATATTATTTAGTTCATTTTCTCACCCTGGTAATAAGGCAAATTTGATTGTGTGACATCTACATGTTTTGTGAATGAGCAATGGAGTATCCATATATTTGCTAACACTAAACAGAAACATGCTTTTTCATAAAGTTGTTTCAAAGAAATTATCAGAATTATTTAAGTTAAAGAATATTGGTATCAAGAGTTTTGTTGCTAATCGACTGGTCTTCACAGGTTTAAAATAAAGTTGTTCGTAAATGATAATGGAATATAAATAATATTCTTCTTCCTATGTAATTTATTAACACAACATTTAGAATTTAGTATTCATGCATGCAGACTGCGAAGAAAACTGATTAAATATGAATCCAGATGAATCAGAGAGATAGAGAAATGTCAAGGTATATACACTGTTTGGAGTACAAGCTCAGTAAAAGCACTGCAAAACAGGCCCAACACCTGCAAGATTGTTGCCTAGTTCATTGCATTGGGATGCAGTATTAGTCTCTGGTCTCTCTTTCAGGTAAAACAGCAGTGGATCAATGGATACTTGAAAGCAAAATCAAAGCACCTTACAACAAAGTCCGAATAAAACTAATGAACATGAAGAGGCTTCAACAAGAAAAAACCAAGCAACAACTACAGAAAATTGGTGTACTTTAAGTACCCATTCTTGAAACATTCATTTTAGTCCATCCAAGCTTCCATCCATCCATTTGGCACACACATATTAATTCAGCTAGTTGGTTTTGAATGAATTGCCATGAAATTTGGTAAATATTATAGGCATCACTTAATGATGATCATATAGATAAATTATTTTGTGATGCAATTTTTATATGAGTTCCCATTCTTACTTTCAACTGAATTCCATGTATGACAAAGTCTTGTAATCACAATTATCTTACATTTTTCAGTTGATTGCTATGAAACTTGGTAAATGTTCTAGTCATCAACTCAACATGTGCACATAAACAAAAAACTTGGCTCTTCAGTTAGTGCCATTTTTATTACTTTATCTCAATACAGTGTACGTCTTAATCTTGTAAATACAAATAGTCTAGTTTCTGATGGATCGCTGTGAAACTTGATACATATTATTGTCATTATCTGAAGACGCACATGTCAACAAATTACTTTATTCCAGCAATAGTTGCTTGAATTACTGTCTTTTTTTGCAGCTTGATGTATTGCATGATTAAATCTTGTGAATGCAACTACTGTCATAGTTTTCAGTTCATTTCCATGAATGATAATTTGAAGATGCACATTTCACCAAATTACTACTCTCCTGCAATATTTCTTGTTATATTATTGCACTTTTTCTTCTTACAATGACTGATTTTTGTGCATATTACTTATCCTGCAGTTTTTGATACATTTCTGTTAATTTTGGGTACATATAAATCCAATTATGGTGCAGATATGAAAACTTTTATTTCTATACTTTTGTAAATGACTTTGAAAACCAGACATAATTGACCTTGGGTTCCAGTGTACCTTGTACATGCCCTTAGCACAGATTGCTATATAAGATATGGATCTCCACTGTTTCTCCATATACTTATGAGATGGTATGTCATCAGTCCATTCATTGGCACAATCTTGTTATTGCTCTGCCTCCTAAACTACTTCAGGATTGCCATGAAACTTTATCATTTACATCTCAATCCCACATAAAAGTTGGTCCTAAATTAAAATGGTGTCACTTGCACATCTAATAAGGCCACTGTAGTGGCTATCTTGAAATCTTGTCACTGATCTTCCTGAACGGATGGTCATCTTGGCATGTTTGTTTTTTATACTAAATGACTTCTTGTAATATCTAGTTGGGCATGAATGAAAATGCTGCTGAGATATCTTATATTGCTGCTTCAGTTACCATCTTGAAAATCTTGTTATCACTACTTCTCTAGAATGAAGGGTCATATTGGCATTGGGTTTTCACTGAACAACTTCTTTACCATGTCAAGTTAGCTGATCTGACTTCCAATATGGCCACCATAATGGTCATCTTGAGTATCTTGTTGCTACTTCCAAATGTCTAGTCATATTGATATTGTTATTTCACCAAAAGACTTGTAATGTTTTGCTTGTCCTAAGTGTAAATGGTGCCAACCTGTTTTCCAATATGGCCATCATGGTAGCCATCATAAAAATCTCTTCATTACTCCAAAAGAACAGTAAGTCATGTCATCTTGAGGTTTCCACCAGAAGACTTCCTTTCATGTCTTGTTGGTCCTAAATGAACAGCTAGTATGAAAATCTTGTTATTGCTGAAGAATATTAGAGATGACTTTAATACTCAGCAATTAAAATTATTTTGAAAGGTTCTTATCTTGAATTCCTGGAAATTCTTTTTGGCCAGTAGAATGCCAGTCCCTGACAAACGCGTTTTTCATATGGAAAACATAACACTGCATTCTTTACCATTTTCTTATGTAGGTAGATACGGAGTGCATGACTTTGCTATTTTTTCACACTGGAATAAAATGTGTCAAGTGGACCTGCAATTCAGCATGGGCAGAAATCAGAATTTACACCTGCAGGAGACTCCATTATACACATTTTGTAAAATTGGATCATTAAAACATATACGTACATATATACAGTAGTCCCCCTGTTATAAGGCCACCCCTATTTCAGCAGGAAAGTGGCTTTATAATGAGGGTGGTCTTTCTAGAGGGGGGTGACAAATGTGAATAGCATTTACATGAATCCCCTTTTTTGTACCTGCGACCTTGTTGGCAACAGTCTAAAAAAATATCTGTTTTGTCACAATTAAAAATATCCTTGCTGTCATATCTCTTGCATATATCATTCAATCTTTTGTTCCAATATTCAAAAAATTCATTCTTAACATTAACTGATTCTCCACTAAGGACAGAACACTTAATATTGTGTCAGACTTGAAATTTATGCAACCATCCGTTACTTGCGGTAAAGTCGTCATATCCCATTACAACTGACAAAATTATCACTTTTTCTTGGATCATTCGACCGGTGCAAAACCATTCAAAACCTTGTAATTCAAATCAGGATACAAACATCTGGCTCTAACAATCTTCCTTTCTCCGTCCATTCCACCTTTCCATTTCTGAGAGGGAAAAAAACTTGGTTGTGGGTGTTGAAGGTTCAATATGAAAACTTTTGATGTCCAGCTTCACTAGGAAATATTATTCCGACCAGCTAATATCTACTATATTTGCGATATATTGATCCTATGTACATATGCAAATGAATTTTTAGCGGAGTTTGTATTTAGTGTATTCCAATAAAGTTGACTCTTGGTTTTTGGCACTTGGACAAAGATTTAGACTCGGTGTTGGGTGGGGTTGATTGACAGTATTATATGTAGTTGATTAATTGATCTTGTTTATGATTATGTACATGTATATTTGCTCCATGATTTTTAGAAGGCCTCTGATTTTTTTTTAGCCCCACTGGTCATAAAAGATGATCTTGTGGGTTGGCCAGTTGGCCATCATCCGTCTATGAGCACAAATTTATTTTTGTTACTCATTCTAAACTACTTGGATGATTTACATAAAACTTGACACAGAGACCATCTTGAAAATTTTTTTATTGCTGCTTCTCTTAAATGGATAGCCATATCAACATGTGGTTTTCACTAAAAGACTTCTTACAATATCTTGCTGGTTCTAAATGAAAATGGTGCCAATCTTATATCCATATAATGACATCCATCTTGGTACTCCTACTGAAAGGATGGTCTTGTTGACATGGGTTTTCACCAAAAGACTTCAGATGATGTCTAGTTGGACCAAAATGAACATGGTAATAATTTTAAGCCCAGTATGGCTGTCACAGTAACTACTTTGAAAATCTTGTTATTGCTCAAGAATATCAGCAATGGTTTCAACACTTATTGGTTAAAAAGAAAAAATGCTCTTATCTTGATGTCCTGAAAATTATTTTCGGCCAGTATAGCATCAGTTCATTCAAGAGGCTCTCGTTTACTTTTTGAATTGCCATTTATTTGTAGAATCTCCAAAAATTTTTAGGTGCGTTTCAGTGGTAGTGACCCTCTTATGCTTAATATTAACTGTGACAAAAGTGAACACCTATATACATTGGGCTATGAGATTCACTATATCATTTAAACCCTTGTATACCTCACAAAAAACTACTGAAACCTTGTTTTTTAATTGTATCACTCCTTCCTCTAGTTACAAAATGTGAATCAAAAGTTCTCGTACATTAACTTTGTACCCTAATTATTTTGTTAGTCATGTGAGTGATCTCAGACCCACCTGAGCCTCTTACCTCTAGCATGGTTTATGCTAGGATCACCAAATTTGGTAAATGTTTTGTGGCTTATATACTATATTTTCCTACGTAAAATAAGTCCTATTCACTAATGACAAATACACATTTGCATTCTCAGACACACCATTTTGTTTTAAGTTGCGTGTTTTAACTCTGTGTGCAACTTATGGCTATTTATTTTGCAAAAACTGTGGGATCCATTACCCAGTACACAAAATTATATGTCTGTGAATTTACTCAGTACACAAAATTCAGTATCCATGACTTTACACAGTACACAAAATTAAGTATCCATGAAAATTAAATCTTTCACTAAACCACAAAGTTAAATGAATTCACAGTATCTGATTGCTTCCTTAAGAGTGATCTTTTGGTGTGGTTGTGCATTGTCAGTCATCAGTTGTCTATTGTGAACCTTGAACAGATATTTATATAGTACATCCTCACCTTTTACATTTTTAGCTCATCTGGCAATAAAGTTCATGTTTGGTTGTGGATGAAATATGCTGAATAAACAAATCTTACTTTTAATGTGTGTTCTTTTTTTATTGCATTGTTGAAACATAGTATGTAATAACATTTACATAAAAATCTTATGAGTATAGAGTTTGTATTATTTTATTTTTAATCCAGGAAAACTTTATGCAAAATAATGTGTTTTTTTGTGTATCTACCTTTCATTCTGAACATCTACATACAATGTCAGTTATGTAAGTCACTCTATTAAGCAGTACAGTTCACTTTATATCTGCCTCTTTTGTAACTTTCTTAATTTCTTCCCCTTTCTTTCCTCCTTATTTTTGCAATTTCATACACAATGCCATACACATTTTAATTAAGTTTCTGCTTGTAACTTCTTTTTTATTTCTTCTCCTCTTTTATCAACTTCTTCATTGTTCATCTTTGTGCTCTATATACAATGCCTAAATGCTGATATTTTAGCTAAGAGAATTTTCACTATGACTTCAACAATTTAAAATTATTCTCATAACTCAATTTCATCTGCTATATATTCACATATATTTACAATGTTTGTATTGTCAAAAGGAGAAAAACAAACCATTGGTTTTCATTCTAATCCTTTACTATCTGTATTACAGAACTTATAATCTTGAACTACACAGTTATAAAATTAAATGTTTAAACTAAAAGCCCTTTTTAAATTACTGAAATGGCTTGAAACATGAAAAGATTGATTTTCATCTGACATACCTTGTGCATAATGTCTAAATGGAGCTACTCCAGAGTACCTACAGGAGTTATTAAACTGTTACTCGGCACTTAATACCATTTAAGATCAACATCACATATGAAACTTTCTTCCATCAAAGTCAAGAATTTAACAATTTTAAAATGTTTCCAATACTCTGGTATATTTCTGTGGAAAAAGATTCCATAGGCCGTAAAAGCTGCCAAAAATATTAGTATTTAAACGATGATATTTAAGTCAAATTTATTTTACTCAAGACATGTTGAACTAAATAGTAATTTCTATTAACTTTTTGTATGATGTATATTGTTTCACTTTTTTAGAGGACCTCAAGGTGAAATTATTTTCATCTAAATGAGTTCCCTCTGTAAATAAAGAATTATTAATAGTATTGTATAAACAATTTGATCCAGGTCTCATGATTATAAAGAATTGGTAATAGTATTATTGGGTAGACAATTGGATCTGGGTCTGATGATTATAAAGAATTATTAATAGTATTGGGTAAACAATTGGATCCAGGTCTGATGATCTACTTATTGTCAAACTTGTTTGATTTAATTTAATTAGATCACAAATTATAGGTGATGAATCCAAGATAACCATTTACAAGCCTTTAATCTAAGATCAGGACCCACTTATGAACTTTGACTGAAGGAAAATGACACCTAATGGAATGTAAATCTTAGCTTAAAATAATAAGTTATCCCAATTAAGCAGCGTATCCTTATACCATCATATGCCACTTTTTTAATTTCATTTTAATTCTTCGGTTTACCTGGAAATACATTAGACAAGTAAATCTTTGAATAATAATTAGACATAGCATTTTCATATTGAGGTTGATTGCATATGGGTACATACAATCTCTATATTAATATGCAATGAGTTCATAAAGTTAGGTTATTCAAAGTTTTCCATGATTATCACAAGATATAAGGTTAAAAGATATATTAGGTGTAAAACTTGAATTTGTACCAGATTATGGCCTGTTCCTGATGATTGTGACTGGAGTAAGATGTGTAATTAGCAATCAAATTACATACAAACTTGGAGTCGTTGCATGGCATGATGGGAAAAAATCAATTTAAAACATAAGATGACTATGATATTTTTAAGTGTTTTTGGTGATTAAATTACATTTTTATGACTACTTCATGGTTACTCATTAGCAGCAGAGAAAATGATTTCCAATGAAAATGATATATCTCCCATGAAAAAGAAGTTGATAAATTATTTCAAAGGTACAAACTGAACTGCACCAAAACTGTTATGTTATATGCATTGAAAAACAAGAAGATATTTGTTATTGATGATAGATAGCTTTACATATGGTTATGTACACAAAAAGGGAAAAGATACACAGCGTTGTCTTGTTTGAATAACACCCATGATATAAACCCAACATTGAACCGAATACAAATTTGAGACATAAGGAAACAAATGGTTTTGAGAAAGATTTTATAAATGAGAAATAACATTGTATTTAGTCAACTGATGGAAAATCTCAGAACAAAAAATAACATTTAAAATATATTAAGGTTAAAATATAATTTTAAATGCTGGGAGTATTTACCATTTGCACAAGGGGACATTTATTATCAATGACTGTTTTCAGTTTCAGAACATGAAAATCAAATTGTCCAAACCATTTTACGATGCA
This sequence comes from Unio pictorum, assembly GCA_030141615.1. NCBI lineage: Eukaryota > Metazoa > Mollusca > Bivalvia > Unionida > Unionidae > Unio > Unio pictorum. The sequence goes on from JARLTB010000289.1 coordinate 2,479,352, forward strand.
TTTAAAGTGTAATTGTATCTAAATGGTTAATGTAACAATTTCAATAAAACAGGTTTGAAAAAATAAATAAACTGATTCATTGTGGATCTTTGCTGAGACAGAAAACTTTTAAAGTAACATGAAGGATAATCTACAGGTTTATAACACTATATAGAGTCTTTAGAAAACATAGCATATTTGATTACCACAAATGAATAAGGAACTTTGCAAAGGGGAGTAAGATATTTGTCAGTAAATATACATAATTAATTAATGTATATATTTATTGTATGCTAGGCAGTGAATTACTGAATTTTACAAGTGAATTATCTATGATAGAGTGAGGAAAAAAAAACTATTCACCAGCCATCATTAGATATTATATATAAGAAATTTCAATGTTTCATGATGCTTGCGTAATGTAAAGGTAAAGATGGCCAACTGGAAAACTTAAAACTTAATCCAACCAATGATAAACATGTTTCTTTATTCTTTGTTTTATATTTATCAGCTTATTTACCTTGCATGGGGAAGGAGCATTTTAAACTGCTGACATTGAGGGGATGCGTTAAGAAATGTGCTACTTTAGTGTGTTATAAAAGTTGTTAGACAATATGCTTGATCATAACAAAAATATAATTGTTGCTCATGAAAAGACTGAGTTTTTCACCCACTTTGTGAAATATATCCGAATGTACCCGAATAGGTGGATATGTATATAGTAAGGCCCCCAATGACATTGTTAGTACATGTATGTATAATATATACATTGTACCCTAAAGTTTGGCAATGAGCATGGACAAAAAGGACTTGACTATCGGGGGACAACTGTCAGGGGACATTTATTTATATATATATATATATATATATATATATATATATATATATATATATATATATATATATATATATATATATATGATATATTTTGAAGCGAATTATCAGTGAGGTTTAATTTTGTTCTTCAACTTGATAACTAAAAAGGCAACTACCAAATAGACATTAAATAATTATGTTTAAACCATCTGAAAAGCAAATGTCCCCGAATGATTGGTTTTATGCAAGTATGTCGCCCAATAGCAGCATTCACATATATATATATATATATATATATATATATATATATATATATATATATATATATATATAATTGGGCTAAAATATTTAATATTTTCCTTTCAGTTAAAAAAGGCACGAATAATATCGGAAAACTAAATCACATAGCATGTCCAAAATTAGAGTTTCCTCTGACCCTTGCCGCCCTATTTTTTAAATTTATGTTGGAGTACACCCAAAATCAACTTCTACAACAATTTAGGCCATATAATTCTCAACATATTTATTTTGAGAACGATCGGAAAGATGTCTCAGCAACTTGGAGTTAATGCAGGTATGACAGTATGTAATATCGTTTTAATTTTGTTTGTATGCTGTTATACCCTATCATCCTATAATACAGGTTGCGGTATTTTTTTTTGTGGAGGGTTGTCTTTCCGCTGATCTTCGCAGACCATTAATGGAAAGACCCTCCTGTAAATGTTAAAGTTGTGTGCTATAGTATTTTTTTTTTTTTTTTTTTTTTTTTTTTAGAAGTTTTATTCTTCTTTTTCCGGTTGTGATCTCTATTCATCTATTCTAGGTACTCATCATTGTATAGTGCATCTTCCCGTTCTTCTCTTATTCTTTTCCTTTTTTCCTTTCTTCTCTCTATCCTCTCTTTTATAAAATGCTGTTCTGCGGTCATTTGTTGCCTTATTGTATCTTTTCCTCCCTGGATGCATGTTGTCTTCCCTTGTTGATTTATCGTTTTACTGACTTTTTGTTGTTCCAGTTGTTGTATTCTTGTTCCGTCCTTATTCTGATTTTCTCGGCTTTGGCTGTTAATCGTTTTGTTCTCTTTTGGTTTCTTATTTGGTTGTCCAGTTGCTACCTTGGTCATATTTGTAATTTGCTGTAAGCTTTGGTCCCTGCTAGTTGTTTGTTTTTCCGGGATAGTTGATCGTTTCTTTGGGATTGGTATTTGTTTCATTTCATCTTTCTTCCCTCTAATTTGATGGTCTGGTGTCATTTGTTTTGCCTCGTTCCCAGCTTTAATGGGTGTTGTCTGTTTTTCCGGAATAAATTGTTTTTCCGGGGTTTGTGTGTCATTAATATCCTCTCTAGTACATTTGTTGGGTGTGTGTCCTGTTTCTCCGCATCTATTGCACTTCCTATGGTATATACACCCTTTGTATCATGTTGTTGTTAAGAAACCATGTATAAAGTTTGCTCTTTTTATTGTGCGGAGTTTTGTTTTCTCAATTTCTAAGATTCTTGTTTCGTCAAATATGTTGAACCCTGGTACTGCTCCAAGTTTGGATTTTTCCACTCTTATTCCGAATTTATCTTCAAACCATGCAACAACAGTTTCTAGTGGTATCTCCATTGGGATTCCTGATATATGGAGCTCTCCTGTTTGTTTTCGTATTTTTCTCATGATAGGTTCAGGACTTTTTATTTCTGCTCTGATTCCACATATAGTTGTTTCCCCATACAGTAGCGCAGGTGTGTTTTTTCTGTATCTTATATTGTATCCTCCCTTTGTGTAGTTAATTGAGTACATCTTGGAGATTATATCCTCGTCCTTGATTTTTAATTCTACCAAGACAGATGTTGTTCCAGGTATTCTTCTACCATTCAACCCTTGAAATTCGATTAGTTGTGTTCCCTTTTTGTATTTACATTCCAGATAGTCTCCATCGTCTAATTCAACACGCCGTGTTCTAAAATATTTTTCTAAGTCAGTCATTGTTTTCCTTGCTGCCGCCATTTTTCCTCGTGCTAATCGTGTGTTTTTGCGTATGAGTTTCGCTTCGTACCTCCTTACTCTGTATATCCTTCTTTCCTTTTCTATTAATTTCTTGTCATTATTGTATTCTTCCTTATTTTTCCCTTCATCTACTTTCCTCTACATTGTCTACATAGCTGTATACATAGGTGTCCTAGTAGATTTCCTTGCGGTTTGCTTGGTTCTTGCCATTTTTGTGATTGCGATAGATACTAAGTCAACTTCTCAACTACGGTAAATTATACTTACAATATTTTAAAATAGACGCCCAGCAATACCGTAAAATGGTATAACCTTATGTCGATATAGTCAGGGGAATAGTCGTCTTGTAATAAATTGACATTTCACAGCGCCATCTGTTGTCATAATGAGGCATTATTTTATGCCAACTTCCTTTATGCTAACTTGCGACATGCGTGATGCTACATTATGATCATCATTTTACATAATGCAGTTTGTCATAATGCATGGACGAAGAGAACATTTTGGAGCTACGGTGTTGCAAGGCAAAATCTGTAAAATGAAGAACAAAATCAACAGCTGGAACGATGTAATTTGCGATATAGCAAATTTATAAATAGAATATTAACACTTGCAATAACTGACCCAGATTTTGCCATACGACAAACTACAGAATGAATTCAGCGTTTGGCAAAAAAACAGCAAGATACCATGACGCAGAAGGAAAGTAAATCTAAACACTTGTAACTAGCCCTTTACAGTTTGCATGAATGAAGAATACAATATACATGGATGGAATTAGGAATGTAGCACTTGCAAGCAGCCATTTACAATAATGCAGAAGGAAAGTAGCATTTGCAAGTTGCCACGTACAGTTTGCACCAATAAAGATAACAATATACATGGATAGAATTATGAAAGTAGCACTTGCAAACAGCAATTTACAATAACGCATCAAGGAAGATTACAAAATACATGCATAGAATTATGGCGGTAATCCCCCTCCATATTGAATTGGGTGGCCTGGTGCCAGGATAATGTGACTACGTGGGACATCGTGCTATGTATGTATGTATGTATGTATGTATGTATGTATGTATGTATGTTTGTATGTTTGTATGTATGTATGTATGTATGTATGTATGTATGTATGTATGTATGTATAATTCATGCTGAAGATGCGTGAAATTTAAAATAATGATAAATACTGAGTTACAATTGTTCCATAAACGTGATACAATTATAAATCAATTTAAATTGTTTGAAAACATTTAGTCAAACTCAGTGTTTACCTGGAAACCGCAAGCTAGAACCATTGTCAGTCAGTCGAATCTACTCCTGTATAAAAGAATCTTGTATGTATGTATCCTTTCTGCAACTGAAAGCCACAAGAGCTACATCATTTGAAACTTTCGCCTGTATTTTACTGCAATCAAAGGTGAACATTTATGTAAACACTAAGCTGTTAAGATATTGATATATTAAAGTATCCATACTACAGAAAACATATATAGAACTTTACTATTAATAGACAATGGATTGCAAACGGTATTTTATGCATTAGAAATCTGTAGATAATTTTTGGAACTATTATCTTTCCAAAGAGTTTTGATAAAAACAATGCGACTGGATCTTGACTCATATATTCAATACTTGCGTGTAGGGGTGTGACCAAATTCATTATGACCAGCAGCAAGAAACAAGTCACTATGAGGATTTACGTGACTTGAAGAATACATGGTATGTATGTATGTATGTATGTATGTATGTATGTATGTATGTATGTATGTATGTATGTATGTATGTATGTATGTATGTATGGAGTTTTGCGAAATCTTAACACAATAGTGGCTATATTGATAGATAATGGTACAGGCAAAGTTGAAATATCTGAAAATGAAAAATTGAAGAAAAACTTTAAAAAAACTAATTGCTTCCAAAACATGGCAGCATGGAAGACAAGAGCTTAATAACCAAGACCTTGGCATATTTTTAATTAATGAATACACGTGTACCTAATGAATCCCAAAATAAAAGGAAAGAAAAGTATCTTACAGTCGAAATGATCCACACATGTTCAACGGAAATACATTAATAAAATCAAGATGTATGTACAATGAGCGGCAAAATGCATTAATTGAATAAATTACATTTCTCATTTAACAGTTAATGCGCTGTAAGTATTCATTTACTGGATTCCCTTCACGCCAAAACGCCAGCAGCGCGTGAACATAGTTTGTTAATTATGGATCTACCGTTTACATAATCAATTACTTTAAAATCTTTGCTAATCATGGTAAATAGGCATTCGACTTCAATCTTTTACTAAGCTCATTATAGTCATATCTTTCTTAACTATGTCAGCGCTTCACTGTCTACTGTAACCTAGGACTCATCACTACATAAGCACGTCGTACATCACATCGACCTAAATGTTGCTATTTGCAATTCAGCAAAGCTTTTCATCGTATACGGCATCTGAAATCTATCTTACGTGTACAAAACATAATTCATAGTGTAGTCTGTACTTTATTATAACGGTCACTATAAAGGTAAAACTTGTACGTTGCAGTTATAAAGAATCTTGTAAATACAGAAATGCTAAATACCTGGAGAGCATAATTCAACCTATGTTCTAATGCATTAGAAGAGATTAGTTACAGCATTCATTCATTAAGTGATTAATTCATGTACCATATTATTTCATAACCCTGGTGACGATGGTCTTCTTTTCCACCAAAGCCCAAAAGTTCACTTGGCTTCATGTTTATGTTCCCGTGAGCCTGTTTTTTCCTGTAACGATGATATTTCTAAGTTTTTCTTTCCTCGCAATTAGCCCAAAAGAAATGCAGCCGCCGCTTCCTGATACTATGAAAAAGTGTTTTTTTTTTTGTTTTAGCTCTCAGACCTGCATCTTCATCAGCTGTGTACTAGGTACAAAGAATCTCCAGAATTTTTCTCAGGGATCACATTTCTGCCGCTTCAATACGTAGTTCCACAGATGTTGAGATAACCAGTATTCAAATCCGTATGTTAAAATGGACATCACTGCAAAACTCTCATTATTTCTTTCCTGGACAGTTTCCAGTTGGTTAATACGTTCCTCACTGTCGAAACTTTTGTAAAGGCTCCATTTTTGTTTGAAACATTTGTGTAGTCCAGGAAGTTCCTTGGATCTGTGTTTAGTCCAGGAGATTCCTTGGATCTGTATTTATTTTGTATTAATATTTAATTTATTTTTGAATTGTGAATGATAGTGAAGTATGATTGTGGGTTGAATGCATGAGTTATTGTGTTGTTACATCATTATTTTTCATTAATAATTTATTTCATAAATTTACATTATCTTTCACAAATTGTGTTTGTGTTGTTCATTTAATCCACCATCCACTCGGTAACAATTCTGTTACATCGCTACGATGTCTTCAGTGAGGCAGTTTATAGTGATGTCTAGCACTGGAGCTTCATGCCGCACCCGGTCACAATATCCTGACACCAGGCCGACCAGTCCTAACACTAGCATCTTAATGCTGAGCGCCAAGCGAGGCAGCTGTTAGGCACATTTTTGTAAAACTTTGGTATGACTCGGCCGGAGATTGAACCCACGACCTCCCGCTTCCGCTTCGGACACTCTAACCACTAGACTACCAGATCGGTCTAGGACAATAAGTGAATTGTGTTTAATTCATTTGTTTAGATAAGATTTGTATTCTCTTTACCTCTGAATCGGATGAACTAGCATTGGATCAGTAACAGTAAGAATACGGCTTTTGTGTACATGTATTCGACATCTAGTCAAGATGGTGATTGCAGGTTCACACTGCTAGGTGTTAATTATAGGAGGCGAGAGCGAACTATGCCTTAGACAAAGTAGTAATGGTGACTGACCACTGTATTAGGGGAATAAATTATGTTATAATACAATTTAATGAAGAGACATATAAACAAATCAGCGAATGACATTTAAAGCTTATTTTCTCGTACTATGTTAGCAATTTGCGTTTATTTGTAATACGATATATGAAAGCTGTTAAATTTACTAGAGAGAGAATTGTATTCATTCGGAATTGTAGATCGAATCGAATTTTAGTGGACGTGTAGTATTTATCAGAATATTCACTGACACGTCAACCTCAGAATGTCTCTCCATTTCGTAATACGTTCAGCTGTTTTGTCTACTCCAGCTGCCATCCCATTCATCAGTGCTCTATTGCTGATTCCATCTCTTCTTTAAAAATGGGAAAATCATCATCATTTGTGGAGTTGAGAACTCCAAGCATCTCTTGGTCTCCTGTGGACGGATTGTTGTATACTTCTTTACAATAGTCATTCCATCTTTCCGCAATATAACTTGCTTCTGTGATGCATTTTCCATTTTTGTCTTGAATGGTACTGGCTCTTGGTTGCTTCTTTCTGGTTAAGTCTTTCACAATTTGGAATGTCTTTTTGCTGTTATTCTTTATCTGACTGTTCAATATTTATGTGCACTTTTGTCCAATCCAATCTTCATTTGATTTCTTCAAGTGTTTGTCTTCTGATATTCTTGTTTATTTCTTAGTGCTCCACCGCCCCTGTTGTGTGTCTGGTGCTTTTGAGGTCTCTTCGGGCATCACACAGATTCAGAATCTCTTCTGTAACCCAGGGTGTTTTCTTTGGGCGATGGAGGCCAATGATGTCCTTGATCGCTGGTTTCATGACTATTGAAAATGTTTGTTATCACTTTAACATCAATATCCATCACAAGGAGTATAGTAAATTAATCCTCCAATTGTGGCTTGAGATGAGTTGCAGATGGTAAGGTCCTCAGTTGTTCAAGGTTGAATTTGAGCCTGATTTTCTTTGGCTTGTTAATTTTCATCAGCTTCACTCGGACGTTCATAATGACGAGGTCGTGATTCAGTCCCAACATCAGCACCTGGGAACGTTATTGTGTTTGCTTTATTGACGTCAGATCGGTAACGGTTTTGTAGTCGATCTGGTTATTATGGGTTCCATTTGGAGCGTGCTATGTCCAGCATCTTGAAGCTTTCTGTTGGCCCAGGGTGGTTGCTAATACCATGTGACTGGGTCTGCTGAGTAGACAGTATTAATTTTCGTGACTGATTTTGATGAGGCATGCGCAAACGTCTTATCCGATTTATGATGAATGCAGAATCCGGCTGCAGAAGCTGGAGAGGTTGGGTCAAAAGATTTTATTTCTACGAGCCATGATTAGTTTTTATTCAAAAAAAGATGGTATTCAGATTTGTTTCCATATTAAAAATAATAGTATCTGGAATCGACCTGTGCTCATATTCTGTAAGGAAGGTCTTCATCAATGTATAAAATGAAACAAATTTGATATAATGCGTAATAATAATTTAAAACTTTGTATAAAAATAATGAAATATAAACTATGTATAAATCTATGTAAAACAACTTAATCATCTAGGGAATTTGTATACAACATATAAAATGTGAATAAATCGATGTGAAAAATATACAATATTCTAAGGTTTTTTTTTCATAATTGGTGCAACAAATGACATTCAGCAATATATGGTTCAGTGTCATTTAGAAAAACGAAACACTGCTGAAATACGAAGAAACGTTTAGATCAGAAAAGATAGAGTAAACAAAACGAGATTGTATTATCGTACGTTTAATATTGCAAAACTTGACGGCGAATACGTGGATGAGGTGTAATTAAAAAGTCATGCCGTATAATGAAAGTGAGTATAATAAAAGTCAAACAATAAAATGTAAATTTTCCTTTATTTTTGCGGACATTTTTTTAAATCCGTGGTACGATTAATCTTGCACAAGAATCTTACCAGGATTTTCTGAGGATCTGAGTACTCAAAAGGCCCAATGTTATTTCATAGGACTATAATAATAATAATAATAATAATAATAATAATAATAATAATAATAATAATAATAATAATAATAATAATAATTACTTTGTATAGCGCCTATTCATTATCAGATATAAGTGCTTTCCCGATGATATTTGATAGGACTGAAAGGGGTCATAATCCCGATGTTATATTAGAGGACTAAAAAAGCGGGAGAATTCCGATATTATTTGATAGCATTAAAGAGGGGAGAATCCCGATGTTTTTTTTTTTGTTGTTTTTTATAGCAGTAAATAAGGGGGAGAATCCCGTTGTTATTTGATAGGACTAAAAAAGGGGAGAGAATCTAGGTGTTATTTGGTAGGACTAAAAAAAGGAGGGAGGAATCCCTGTTTTATTTTATGGACTCTAAACGGGAGTGGGGGGGGTATCCCGAGCAGATTATCTAAATTTGGGATAGTCATTAACACTTCATTATGTAGCAAAGAGAACTAATGACTTTTAACTTTAAAAGAAAAGGCAATTCAGAAAACATAGGTATTTATTACAATATGTTGGTAGTTTGTGAGTCTACACTAAAGCTAAACGAGAACGAAAAATCCGGAATGGGAAATTCCATACTACAGCTTATTTCAGGATAACAAGATGTTTGTTTTGATGAGTAAACTCGATCACATGATAGAATTTTAACTGAAACAATCTTAGTGTTCAACGAAAATAAGATAGTACACAATATTTTAGTGTGTGTGTGTGTGTGTGTGTGCACGCGCGCGCTCATAGAAAACAAAGGTAGAGCAAGCAGAAAATCAATTTATAACGCGTGTTTCAACATTTGTTTAATATTACAACAGGATTCGTTATTAATCTAAGTTGGATAAAATTAAATTTTTGTGTAAATAAAGAATGGATCTGTAAATGTATGCCTTATGCTCTCAAAGTAGCACACTGCTGATTAATAACGTTCAACTAAAGCTGCTTTTGTTTCACAACGTTAATAGCTTAACAAGTATTGTCATGAAGCTGCATCTTTAAAGACTGGTTCCAACAGAATTCCAGGATATTTTTATCTTTTTTTCTTCTTTAGATTCTATCCATTTCAGCTAAATAATGGACGAAATAAAAAAGGACAAGATAAATAAATAGGCAAATATATACGGACTACTACTACTACTACTACTACTACTACTACTACTGCTACTCATAATAATAATAATAATAATAATAATAATAATAATAATAATAATAATAATAATAATAATAATAAATAAATAAATAAATAAATAAATAAATAAATAAATAAATAAATAAATGTAATAGACGTTGAAGAAGTTGCGAAGTTTAGTCCATTGAAATGCAGAATGAAATTTCATATTTTATGCTTGAATCATGTTACTATTTAAAAAATAGGAACATTCCAGGTCATGTTGTAAAAAGAAAACATGGTACATCTGCATGGGCAACAAGGTAAACGAATCCATGTCTGTTCTGAACAGTAAACCCTAAACTTGCCTTTCACCTGGAGGAGAAATAATAATAATAATAATAATAATAATAATAATAATAATAATAATAATAATAATAATAATAATGATAATAGCAATTACTAATAATAATACGAATAATAATACTAATATTAATTATTATTATCATTATTATTATTATTATGATTGTTATTATTATTATTATTATTATTATTATTATTATTATTATTATTATTATTATTATTATAAACAATAAGTGACCTGTGTTGTATGTATAATATAATGATAGGCATATAGCCAGTGATCATGGTAATAACCATCACTGAGACTAACTCCATTCTGCGTATATTGTTTAATTTACTCATTTAGCAATATGCGTGTCCGTGGATGTGCAGTTTATAATATGAATCACACACAAAAAATTACTATCACTCCTAGATGTTGGTTGTTGACATTGTGAAGGAAATAGAGATAGGAGTGTGAAAGTCTTGGTAAATTTTGAAAGAAATTGTCCTATTTCCAATTTAACTAAATTGGTATAATATTGCATTTAACCAAACATAGTTTCATGGCTCCCAACATTCCTAGCAGAGAAGAACTAATTCTAAAACTCAATTTCTTCATCGGGTAAAACGTCAAAAACAAAAAAGTATCGGCTGTTTTTATAACATTATCAAGAAACAGTGCCTAAGATCAGACGATTCTTCGCGAGACATGTTTGATTATAACTTGAGAAACTCGAATATTATCAAATATCAATGGAGAACCTCTTTGTTTTAAAAACAAACTCCTACATGTAAAATATTATCTAATCAATGCACGATCTGCTACTAAGTTCCATAAGCAGAAATTATTTTTCAATGGAAAGCCTCCTCTCGAACGAAGAAATTTCATTTCTGAATAATTGGAACAATTAACATTAATACCAAAAAAATTTTGTTCCAAAGCCGGCTTGACTTGTCAAATTAATATGCCCATTTTTTTATCCTCAAGTGGTAGACCATTTTATATTAACATTTTTGTTAAATGTGCCGAAATTCCATTTTGCATTATGTATTATCACTAAGTGCTCTTAAAACAAGTAATATAAACAAGTTATAAGAAGAAAGCCTTGTAAAATTCAACAAATAATTCATTTCACTAGAATACAAAATAAAAATGTGAAAATGTAACAGAAATTAGGATGCAAATTAAATCCCGAATAATCCAATACGAAAGACACAAGTCCTAATTAATAAAGTTTGAAGAAACCTTATCCAGATTAAGTTGATTAAGTGTTTAACGCCATTTTGCGGCACACGACATACATGGCGGCCAGTATTAATGGTGGAGGAAGAACTCAGAAAACCCCCTGGAAGAACTACCGAATGTGAGACTCGAACCGACGCAGTCAGAGGTGAGATGGCAGTGATCCGTAACGGAGAGCGCTCTAGACCACTCGGCCACTCTACAGATTAAGTCCAATGCTGGAAGTGATGATGCAAATCCAGATTAAGTTGTTTAAGTGTTTAACGCCATTTTGCGGCACACGACAGGCTATACATGGCGGCCAGTATTAATGGTGGAGGAAGAACCCAGAAAAACCCCTGGAATGAACTACCGAATCCGAGACTCGAACCCACGCAGACAGAGGTGAGATGGCAGCGATCCGTAATGGAGAGCATTTTAGACCACTCTTCCACTGGGGGCCCCCCTCCAGATTAAGTCCAGTGTTGAAAGTGATGATGCGCCTGTGGTAGCCCGTATAGTGCTGATGTGCCAATATCAATTTCTTGGATCACAATAATACAATCAAAGAAGATGTCCTCATTGAAAATTTCAGTATGAAGAATATTATTTTGGAGTACTTTGTATCTTCAGGTAAGAATCACTTGAATTAAATAATTTGAATAAATTCCACTCCGAATGACACACAGGACACAACAATAATACAATTAATTATGATATGATCTTAACATTCGAATAATTAACGTCTAGAAAAACATGATTAAAAATAATCCTCTACCTGACTTCAGCTGACAATTAGCATTTTCTACAGAAATAATTCTTACTGGAATTTTTCTTTTTGAAAGTTCATAATGTTTCTCTTAAAAAAATAATCCAAGAGATAATTTGAAGTCAATTACTAAAATTATAATTTAAAGTACCCCTGACAATTCATGGAGACATTCCAAGGTTATAGACTCAGGTTGAGATAATCAGTAGCAGCAGAGGGGGTGAATCAGACAACTTTTTATAGGCATCTGTTTGGCAAACTGAGGCTTCCTCGAGAAGTAAATCGGACAAGCGTCGATTTGGTAAACCAACGCTTGTTCGAAATCGTAAAAAAAGGCATCCTTGAGATGCCATGGTACTTGTCACCGCCCCCTCTGCTGCTATGAGTTAACAATTCAGTAAACGATTTTAACCAAATATTTTATCAAGTCCGATACGATATCTTGATCTCGGGTCGTGTAAATTTATTGTTACAAATCCATGTGGGATTGACTGAGCGCGACTAAAGAAATTTCTAAATTGATTATGATCCATATCACCGCTGCACCAAGTCTGGTGAATATTTCGTAGCGTATGTGTATCAACTCCGTTGAATATGACAAGAATATTGCAGTTATCTCTGATCACTTTCGGAATTTGTGTGTATCGTTGAGTGACATATATCACGTCAGTGTTTTTATGTATACCTCTGGAAAATACCCTAGCTGGATTCTTTTGATTGTATAACATGATATCATCGTATACGACTAAGTTGTTAATATCTTCATCAATATCATCAATGCTCGGTGCTTCATCGATATCGGTTATAAACTCAATAATACCCTCGCCGGATTCTTCTACCGCGTTGTCGTTAAAATCCTTTAACGCTTCGTAACATCGTTGATCGTCTACACTTGGAGCTATCAAATACAACTTGTCCCATTTCATCCATCTCGTTATCAAATTAAGTACAGTTGTGTCTTGCCACTTCCAGATGGTCCGATTATAATCATTCTAATTGAATTCGGCAACATCGCATGGTGTTTAATAGGTTCCCGTCGTCAGGTAGCTGAATGATCAATTACATTCATGTTATTATATATAAATTATGGATCTATATTGTGTGAAGTGTAAGGCGCGTACTGGCACAGATGACTTGACGACGATTACAACTAACAATAACCGATCAGCACTTTCTGGTAAATGCGTACAATGCAGTACAAAGAGATTTAGATTTGTTTCCCTTGATTAATCAAAGGGATTTTTTTTAAAAAACGAGGAGGTGATATGGCAGCCAAGTTAACTAAACTTCCAGGGACACCGTGGGCGAAGTATCCAGGAGAAAAACATCTTCCAGGATATAATTATTGTGGACCGGGCACCAGACTCGATATCAGACTCGATGATCAAAGCCAACCTCGACCAGGCGAAGAACCAATAAACGCCATTGATAAGGCGTGTCATGCTCATGATGTTGCTTATAAAAGCAGCAATCTGCAACACAGACATCTCGCAGATGTGAAATTGATTCACGCGTTAAATTCTATCACTGATAAATCTTTTAAAGAAAAATTGGCTTCATGGTTAGTAAAATCGGCAATGAAAGGAAAATTGATGTTAGGTGTATAACAACATGGAATATATTTACTATTCTCCAAGCGGATACTGGCGGGGTAAAGCAGCAATTGGTAAACTCGCTAGCGCCGCAAAAGTGAAAAATACCACTGCGGCTAATTGGTTATCTAAACCGGCGATATGGCAAATTTATCTACCGCCGCCTAAACAAATTAACTTCTCGCATTTTGATGTGACCGTTCCTAATGAAGTTCATCAAGCTGATATACTATTTCTACCGCATGATGGTGGTTACAAATACGCGCTAACCATAGTTGATGTTGCGAGTCGATACAAACAAACGGAACCGCTAAAAACAAAATCATCAACTGAAGTGGCTTCTGCATTTGAAAGGATTTATCGAAGGGGTCCTCTGCGCTGGCCAAATCTATTACAAGTTGATCCTGGCAAGGAATTTCAAGGTGCGGTTCTATCAACGATGAAAAATCATAATACCACGTTACGACGAGGACATACTGCACTACATCGCGATCAGGCAATTGTTGAACGATTTAATCGGACGCTTGTTGAGCGGTTATTTGGATATCAATACGCGAAAGAATTTATTCAACATAAACGATCTCATGAATGGGTCAAGAGATTACCAGCTGTGATTACTCCGCTGAATAACGAGATTACTCGAACAATCAACATGAAACCTAACAACTCCATTAAAAAGATGTATATACCCGTAAAACCGCAAAAAGATTTTTCAAAAGAACCAATTCTCGGTAATGTCACTGTTAGGTATTTATACGAACCAGGAGAGCTCGAAGGTGACAAAAAAGGGCTACTGATCCTATTTTAAGTGTCACCGCGCATAAAATATCCGGTATAACACGATTTACGGGTAAACCAGCAATCTATAAATTGGATTCAACTGCTCATCAGCGTGGGTTTACTCGACAACAACTACAAGTGATTCCCGAGGATACTCAATTACCACCACGTGGTCTTAACTAGCACCTCTTCGTCTGTTGCACTCAAGACAAATAAGCGTAACGTTATCGTTGGTATGACCAATACTGCTATCTTTTCTATCTACGGTAAATTGGCGAGAATCCGACCAACACCAACGCATTATACAATTGCATCTCGCACAGTGATTATTCTGTTGTTGTTTCAGCGTAATTATTAATTCAGCATCAATGTCAAATTCTCTGTTATTTTTCTTATCCTGATGTTTATAACCAGCGAGTTTTTTTCTGATTATATCATCGCGTATATCACTTATTATAGTGTCGTTATCATCTCCTGACTCTCTCAGGACAACTCTTCGAAGCTGATTTATTCTTCGTACTCTGGACACTGCGAGATAAACTAAATTTGACCACTCGATGTGATTATCCACTATCCAAACAATTGTATCGGATAAAGTTAATCCCTGTGAAGAATGTATCGTCGCTGCGTATCCTAGCGTCCACGGTGATTTATCAGCACGCAATGCATCTTCGACGACGCTGATATCGACTAGTACAATATCATTTAACACTAAATTCTGCTTTTCACGCTGTCCTGGAATATCAGCTTCAATATTCTGTTTTCGTGTATCCGAAGGCCTATAACATAACGGTACTGGAAGCGTTGCAAATTTTTCTTTATGTGTTTCAAATAATTTCATCTGAAGTGTGTCTCTGACTATTTTTCTACTTGCGATTATCAAATCGTTTGCTCTCCACGCCTCCCAAAAATCATTCATGGGAGTTCCTGAAATTATTTCACGCGCTATCTCACATTGGATTCTATCCGGTTGTAATCTGATTAGTTGTTTGAACTCGCGTAATTGTTCATCAAGTGCTCTATGATCGGTGTTAATTTCTTCATAATAGTCTACGAAATTCTTTAGCCAATCATGTGGCGATAAACCGACAAATGGTGGTGGCTGGCCTTGATCGCCGCACATGACGACTTTTGTGTTCGCGTGTAATAACCAATCAAGAAATTTTTGTAATACATCTAATGACACCGTGCATATTTCATCCCAAATTATGCCGCCAGGGATAGATTTTTCACCCATTCGATCAGGAGTCCATTCATCGCCTTTCCATCGAAAGAAACTGTGATAAGTACAAGCATTTACCCCTCGTTGTTTCATCTCTCTGGCAAGTCTGTGTGTTGGTGTTAGCACAATCATGTTCGATTTGCCACGAACTAATTCAATCGCCCGAGTCGTCTTTCCTGACCCGCCACAACCGTTTAAATAAACTGTTTTATATCTACATATTGGGTCAGATATCTGCGGTGCGTTAGATAGTTCTGATATTTTATCGCCGCTCAAATATTTATCCTCGATCGTAACATCTGCTGATTTTGAATAGTCACACGGTATTTCCCGCTTAATTGTCCAACATCCCCAACTCTCGTCGGAATTTGTGAATTCGGCCACTGCGCTGCTATGTTTGTTGTCTATGTAAAATGAATCAGTGGGCGACTCTAACTGCGGTGTCAGAAAATCTATTTATCATCGAAAATAAATTGATAGAAGCATAAGCCAGCATAGATGCTCTCAAATGTGTATACTGAAGACTGTCCATCATTATAAGTAACAATTGTACCTAATCTGGTTCCATCGGACAAGAAAGCGTCTTTACGATCGACATATATACCCTTAGATGTTACATCCGCGATTATAAAATCGTATTCAACGCTATCCATAATCAACCGTGAAGAATATCTTGTATTGTCGTATTTACCACCTTGAGTGAATTTACCGATTATTCTTCTACCGAGATCTTTTGCGTCTTTGTTTCTGATTTCATATAACATTTTGGACCAATTCATGATATATTATTCGTCAAGATCGGGAAACTGTTGTCGTTGTTCACTGATTATACTATCTATATCAGGTTGTGGTGGTAACCAGACCTCAGTCTGTGTTCGATATGATATAATTGCTTCACTGGCAATCAGCGATGGCAACATGCTACAATCGATCATATAACGTAACAGCACTATTGGCATCCAATGTTTCGTAGACATATGTCTACCAATCCAAACTTAACAGCACGGATGAAGTCCTTTAGCCAATTCAAATGATACCACACGAGTGAATCCGGTTAAATCAAAATCGGGTAGTGGTCCATTAATCGCAACACGGGCCATCTCGTGTGTGGGATGTCCAAATCGCTTGAAGTATTTAGCGGTTTCTCCGTACCCGAGAAAACTCCCGGGATAACACGCGACTATATCAACCGAAATAATAGTTTTAGGGTCATATTTTGTATTCCATAATCCACCGTGATTATATTCAATGCAGCTTGATTTGATGTCCATGAGAAATTCAGCTCGTGTTGGTTTCCACGAGTTTCTCTTTCTCGCAAAATGAGCTGCAACAGACGGAATTGTAAAGCAATTTGTTAGTAATTGTTCATCGTCGAAACTCTTCACGAAACTCATAGCTAGTTTTTTCATCTTGTCATGGAGAGCTTCAGTGCGGTATAATTCTCCATTGGGTCTTACAAACTGATCGAATCCACCCTCGGGTTTTTCAGCACTGTGAAGTAACCACACTGACACCGGATCGTTTTTAATCAACTGGTAAATAGCATCGAACAATTTTTTCTCAGAGAATTCTTGAGCGGAAAATTCTTCGGGTATATACTTTATTGTCCGTGTTCGCGGGAATATTGTTATCGCAGATGTCCATGCGTGTTCGCTATGATCAATAATTTTGATTGGAGCTCCTTGTGATTTATACTTAGCATCGTATAATACTTCACCGGTTATCTTCGCTACGGTTATTGGGAATTTTAATGATTTTTCTAATCTGGCTATATCCTGAATTTGATGCTCCGTTCTTGTTAACTGTTAATTCCCATTTATTTATTTTTTGGTGCCTTAAATCAGTCAATTTGTTCCCTCGGGATGCATTTGTGAAGTGTTCTAATATTCGTTCTGCTACACAATTTACCCTTGATGAAGTCGATGACGAAGTCGATAACGAAGTCAACAGTGACAGTTTCATGGTTTTTAGTTTTTCAATACTCGGTTTATCATTTAACGGATATATCCCATACACAACTGCTGTTACAGGATAAGATCTTTCGTAGTATGGTTTGTCAATTCCAGTCAAAATTCCTGGCTTGGAATCTTGACTCATAGTGACAGTTCTTTTATCCTTCAAGATGGGTTCAAATTTATCTCTGATAATCCAATCTCCGGTGTCTGAACCGATAATGAATTTCACTCTAAAATAATACCTTTTCCGGGTAAGATGTGAGATTATCTTGGCTGCGTTTTTGTCGTTCATGGTAGCATCAACGATACCATTGATTCGAAATGTCGACCAACAGTGAGATGCTCCGTCACGCTTGAATTCATTAAAACAATCGTTGATTTTACTTATCATGGTTCTGTCACTGATTTTACTCTTTGGTGTTACGGAGACTCTATCGAGATTGAATTTAACATTTGTCCTTGGCGTAATTTTCGATAATCTCTCGAATTCCTCCATGCAATAATTAAAACAAGTATTTAAATAGAGAATATATGTATAATGAATCATTGCAAATGGCTTATGATTGGATCAACAACCGTGTGTAACAAATCATGCAGAAAGGAGTTCTGTGGATATCATATGCAAAGTTTTTGACGTGGAAGCCTTGGCCCGATCCCTTGTATACGATGTGCGGTAGGGGTGCGTGGTAAATCACAGTTGTGTCTCGGTTGTGGTGGTAAACGAAACAGAGTGTTGAAGCGTTATTATGATAATAGAGTTAAAAACTCCATCAAAGATTCCATTAAAAACTCAATCAAAGATTCCACTAAGATCTCTATCAAAGATTCCACTAAGAATTCCATCAATGACTCCACCTCTGATAGCGTCCTTGACAGAGTCAAGGATAAAGGCATAAGAACTCCTCAAGACTACATCGGAAGATTTCCAAATGTAATCATTAGACCAAACAATGAATTAGACAAATAGTATTTGTATACAAATGAACCAAGAATTCCGACCGCATCCCGTGATCAACAACTATGAGGCTTCCCCTGATGATATTATCAGAAACCGTAGATAGAAGAAGCCTGTTGGTTTTGTGAATAGTCAAGGGTATTTGAGGTTTCGCGCTG
Organism: Unio pictorum; assembly: GCA_030141615.1. Taxonomy (NCBI): domain Eukaryota; kingdom Metazoa; phylum Mollusca; class Bivalvia; order Unionida; family Unionidae; genus Unio; species Unio pictorum. The sequence goes on from JARLTB010000289.1 coordinate 2,498,095, forward strand.
GAGGGAAGAATTATTACTGCCATCGTTTCGTGTATGAATGTTTCCATGGATTGATCAAGGATGCTTTTGTTATCGATCACATTGATTTCAATCCAAAGAACAATTCTTTGTCAAATCTACAGGTTGTTACAAAAAAGTGAAAATTTGAAACGAGGAAAGACTGGACAATACTCGAAGCGAGCGAGACCCGTAAGATCTTTCAATACAACAAATAACGAGGAGATAGTATTTCAATTAATAGCTAAGGCCGGTAAGTATTTCGATATTTGTCCACCTTCTGTTCAATGCGTCGCAGAGGGAATTTATCGATCTGTGATTTAACAAAATACCGGGCAAAGGATTAAATTCGTTTATGTATAGGCACCCATCTCTGTTTTCATTTTTGAAAAATATATTTTTCATATTAGAAGAATATAATTATCAATAATATGAATTCTCAAAATATCAATGAGGTTATAACCGAAATTATAAATTTGAAATCTCAACGGATTGACATATCAGATAGTTTAGACTGCGATCAAATTATGTCCGACTTCCAAGACAATGAATATAGCGCGAACAATAACAAATACGTGTTACCCAAACAATATGCGTTTCTAAAACGAATTTAGAATTCAATTCGCGATTCCCTGTTATGCTGTGACGACGTCAGTAAGTTTGTCCCGTTATTTACTATCGTGGAAAAAATAAGAAAACAATTAGGGAAGGAATATGAAACAAAAAAAGTAATTAATTCAAAAATCAGAAATATAAGATTGTTAATTGAACAGAATGAAAAACTCCCTTCAGATAGTCTGTTTTAGTTGAGGTGAAATTATATCAATGAGTGTTTTATTAGTTGTAAAATTTCATAGTAAAATATTTTTTTATTCACTGAAATTTTCATAGTAAATAGGTTTTTTTAGTCGTTTTTGAACGGTTTTGGCCATTTTTTGACTGATTTTGGTCATTTTTTGACTGATTTTCAGTGGTGTCGGTCGGATCAAAACGTGGATGCTCTATGTTAATTCTCGTAGAGTTTTCCACGAAAATTATTTTCGGGGTGAAAAAATCACTGCATGTAGATTGAAATCTCTGGAAAATCTTTGATTTTCATACATGAAAATCTCTTCGAGATTCAAATTGGAAAATAGTTTACGATTTCAATAATGGTTAATGAAGCATTAACGACCCGATTGACTCGTGAGAGACTGGTCGCGATCAGAAAATTTATACCAATCCGCGACTCTGTCAGGAATAAACTGCAAACGTTTACAAACTGACTTTTCTGTGGGATCTGAAGAGTTGTTTAAACCAATAACCATAGCAACGAAGGGGGCAATATCAGCTACTGAGCGTGCTATATGGGGAGATATTCCCGAGACGGGGGAAAAAAGAAAAGAAAAACCTCTTATTGGTGAACTTGAAAAAATAGCAGCGGAAACTGAAAAAATAGCAAGAAGATCAGAACAAACAAAGAAATCTTTAAGAACACTTCCTGGTGATATAATAACTACTGCAAGGCAACAAGAACAACAAGAACGAGAACAACAAGAACGAGAACAACAAGAACGAGAACTTCTTGAAGAACTTGAAGAAGAACGTGCTAGTAGACCACCACTTATCACACCACCTGAACCAGAAGAAGAACAACAAGGCGCTGTTGCAATAGAAGAATATCCACCTGAAAAGATATTTACTGATAATGCGTTAATTGAAATTAGAAAAATCAAATCAGACTCTGAATTAATTAAATTTACTAAAGACAAATTTTAAAAAAATATAAGAGATAATTATTTAAAAGACGACAAGTCTAGAAAATTTATAAAAAACATAGACAACTGGGCGAATAAAGTGTTTTTAGCAAACCTCAGTAAAACTAGAATCACAAAAGATATAAGTCCTGATTTTAATGTTTTTCTAGCTGCAGTAAAGAGTGGCCCACTACCATCAGAGTATACAGAAGACCCAATCCCAGGTGAAATTCGAATAATGGCAGAAGCTGATTCTGAAAAAAGGTGCAACTGGTACAACTAAAGAAGTAAAAGGAAAGGGATTTTCTAAATCCCGAAGAGATTCTAGTGGTCCAAGTGGGATTTCAGGTAGTGGTCTTATTCAATGTCCTGGAAATATTCTCGGTGATATAGCACGATTAGAGGTTCTCATCGGAGAGAAACGAGCCGGAAATAACTCAACGGAAATAATTAATGAAGCAGCTGATATCTGCATGCGGTTATTCCAAGGTGGCATCATGAACATTGCTACATATCGAGATTTCATTGACGAGTTAGTTGAAAATCCTACGGATGGTTATCATATTGATTAATCACCATGACTGAAAATCCTTCTGATTGGAAATCGTTTACGATTTCAATATTAGATAAATATCATTTAAATAAGATGATCATACACTACAACCATGACAAACCAACCAGTGTCTATGTAGTAAACTCACGATTTCCAGTTTATAGCGCGTACTATGGTGATGGTCTCGGTAATACCATTGCAGGGTTATTTGCAAGAATGGCTCCAAAAGTATCGCCGCTAGCAAAACAGTTATCGATGAAAGCCATTGATGTTATTCGTGATAAGGGTATTAGAGCTGTTGGAGATCTTGCCGGAAAAGCGTTTTCAACCGCTCGGGATAAACTAACAGCGCTAGTTCGACGGCGAAGGAAACCAGGACCATTACCATCTACAGCGGATATGCCCTCGATTGTTAGTAAAATTATAAATAACGCAGTAGATCAAAAACTAGCGTCGTTTGCAGCAAGTGACCAAGATAACATAACCGCAAATATGACAGCGGGAAGTGGCTTAAAAAAACCACGACGACGTCGATGAAAATCCTACCGATTTTACGATTTAGATCAATACATATATAATAAAATGTTCAAACGGTCACCCGATCCAGCGTTTGATATGGACGCCAAAGTGCGCAAGGATGATTCAGTACGCGATTATCAATTTTATGCCTATCAAGCAATACAATCAAATCTTTGTTTGTTTGTTTGATTGAATTTTAACGGCGCACCAGCACGTTTAGGCTATTTAGCGCCATACAATAGGCTAGATGTTCAAAAATAAGAAAGGTTTAACATCGACCAGCGATATAAAAAACCATAATAGTTAAATATAAAATGGTAAGATGTTGGTGACAGGAAAATATGAAGCTTCCCAATCAACGGGAGATGTAAATGGTGTATGTTGATGATAAGATGTTGTAAATAAGAGGTGATATTTGCATTAAAAATATTCTAGATGATGGCATACAAGTTATAGTTTAAAATAGAGATTTACTTCCTTTAGGAAATCTAAAATACAAGTGATTTGTATTGTATCAAAAAGTTCCTTCATATCATGTACATTATAGTATTTAGCACGCGTAGGTTGCAGGTCGGAACACTTGGTCATAAAGTGTTTAACAGTGAATGGCTCATTGCAAGAAACGCACTCTGGTGGATCTTCACCTTTTAGTATGTGGGAGTGAGTAATGTATGTATGACCGATTCTGATTCTTGCAATGACAACCTCCTCCCTACGGATAGTTCTGTAGGAAGGAGTCCATTCTCCCAGGGTTGGTTTGATGGCATGAAGTTTGTTATTGACTGCATCATCCCATGACGCCTGCCACTTCTGACGTAGGTACTTTTTGATACAAGGTTTAAAATCAGTAAAAGGTAATTTAAAATCCGATGGTTCTTGGGATAGAGCCATCTTAGCAGCCCGGTCTGCTTCTTCATTACCTTTAATACCAATATGGCTAGGTAGCCAACAGTATACTATGTTGTAGAACTTACTAAGCTCAGAGTTTTTGACGAGAATATCGACTAGTAATGGATTATCCAGTTTTCTATGGTGTAGCGACTGAAGTACTGACAGAGAGTCACAGAAAATAATGCTATTTAAAATGCGCTTTTGTTCAATAAATTTCAGAGCAAGGTCTATTGCTCTGATTTCCGCTGAAAATATGGACGCATTGTTTGGCAAGCGCACTTTGGTTATGTGCTTCCCACTAACGAAGGCTGCAGCAGCCTTGTCATCAACTTTTGATCCATCAGTAAAAAATTTGGTGTAGTTTTTAAAATCGTTGAGGAGTTCATGATAAGAGTTCTGGAAAGCGAGAGGATTCGTCTCAGATTTTTTCCCATCGTGCAACGTAAAAATCACTTTGGGTTGCTTAAGGAGCCAAGGTGGTGTTTCCGAGACAAACGTGTTCTGAACTGTAGGGAGATTAATTTTGATAGTGTCAAAACTGGATGATATTCTAATGCCAAATGAAGGTATGGCATTTGGTTTGTTTTCGTACAAAGTTTTGTATTTTGGTTGAAAAACATCCAAAAAAGCAGGGTTCAGAGGGTTTGATCTTAACCTAAGAGCGTACTGTATAGAAAGTATTTCTCTGCGGTGCGATAAGGGTGGTTCATTCGCTTCCGCGAGAAGGCTTTCGCATGGAGATGTCTTGAATGCTCCTAGAGCAAGTCTTATTCCCTGATGATGAATTGGGTCAAGCATTTTCAAATAAGACTTCCTAGCTGAACCATAAACAATGCATCCATAGTCTAGTATAGAACGTATAAATGTTCTATACAAATTGAGGAGGACTTTTTTATCAGCACCCCAGTCAGTGTGCGCAATTACTTTTAGTAAATTTAAAGCTTTTAAGCATTTAGCTTTCAAATTTTTTATGTGTGGTATAAAAGTCAGTTTTCTGTCGAAGATAATACCCAAAAACTTTGTTTCCTCAACAACTGGAATAAGTGTTCCGTCCAGCGTGAGTTTAGGGTCATCATGATGTCTTCGCAATTGACAGAAATGCATGCATACTGTTTTCGATTTAGAGAATTTAAAACCATTATTACTGGCCCAATGGTGGATCTTATTGATATTTTGTTGAAGTTGCCTTTCAATTGTATGCATGTGCTTTGATCGATAACAAATTAAAAAATCGTCTACATATAAAGAGCAGTCCACACCGGGAGTTAAGCACTTAGTGATGCTATTGATTTTGATATTAAATAGCGTCACAGATAAAATACTGCCCTGGGGCACACCCATCTCTTGCTGGTGCATATCGGAGAGGGTAGAGCCCACGCGTACTTTGAATTCTCTGTCGGAGAGAAAACTGGAGATGAAAGCGGGCAGACGGCCTTTTAGACCTAGATCGTGCAGGTCATTTAGTATCCCGTACTTCCATGTTGTATCATAGGCCTTTTCTAAATCAAAGAAGACTGCTACTAAATGTTCCTTCTTGATCAATGCATCGCGAATAAATGTTTCCAGTCTAACCAGATGATCGTTAGTATTACGACCAGAACGGAAGCCACTTTGGAAAGGAGAAATTAAATTATTACTTTCCAAGTACCATACAAGCCGAGAATTAATCATTCGTTCCATTGTTTTGCATATGCAGCTTGTCAATGCAATAGGCCGATAGCTGTTAGGATCTTCGTTATCTTTGTCTGGTTTGGGAATCGGTATCACTGTTGCTTCTTTCCAGCTCTTAGGTACATTACCAGCAATCCATAAATCATTAAAGATTTTAAGAAGTAATGTGAGAGAAGATTCTGGGAGGTGTTTCAAGAACTGGTAATGTACTTCGTCAGGCCCAGCGGATGTATCATGGGCCTTGTCTAATGCCTCCCTAAGCTCCAATAAAGAAAACAGCTGATTATAATTTTCAGTGTTGTTCGATGTAAATTTTAAACGTGACTTTTCTTTTTGAGATTTTAATCTTCTAAAAGCATCTGAGTAATTAGATGATGATGAGTTTTTCGAAAAACTATCGGCAAGATTATTTGCTATGTCACGTTTCGAACTGAAATTGCTATTGTTTATTTTTAGATGTCGAATAGAATTGTGTTTCCTCTTTCCATTTATTTTTCGAATAGTATCCCAAACTTGTTTCATTGAGGAACGAGAGTTTAAAGAAGAAATATATTTCTTCCAGGATGCACGTTTACATTCTTTGATTGTGCGTCGAGTTTTAGCCCGGGCAATACGATATTTATTTAAATTTTCGGGCGTTGGACGATTGTTGAATGTTTTTAATGCTTCTCGGCGTTGTCTAATGGCTTCTTTGCATTCCTTGGTTACCCAAGGTTTTTGCGATCTCTTACTGTTCGTTGAGGACTTAGGAATAGATTCATCTGCAATTGAAATTAAAGCGGAGGTAAAATGCTGTATAGGATTAACAGCGTTTAATACTGTATCATTATTTAGTCTAGTTTTACATAGTGTTTCAAACATAGCCCAGTCGGCTTTCTTTATATTCCATTGTGGAATTGCGTCATCAATTTTGGAGTTATTGTCAAGAGTGATTGGAAAGTGATCACTGCTGTGAAGGTCATCAGCGACCTTCCATTCATAATCCAAAAGCAGTGAGGGAGAGCAAATTGTCAAATCTATGCATGTGTACGTACCGGTTCCTGGGTGTAAATATGTTGGTGAGTTGGTGTTATATAGACACAGATCGTGTCTAGAAATGAAATCTTCTATTTTATGGCCTCTGTCGTTTATGTGATTTGATCCCCATAAAATGTTATGGGCATTAAAATCGCCGAGTAAAACGAAGGGCGCGGGAAGTTGTTCAACAAGATTGTCTAATTCCTTTTGTACTAGGTTGGTGTTTGGTGGTAAGTAAATGGAACAAAAAGAAATCACTCGATGTAGAGTGACACTTACAGCAATGGCTTGTAAATTTGTGTTTAAGGGAATGACTCTGTGAGGCGCTCTATTGTTCACAGCAATAGAGACTCCTCCTGAAGCCCTGTCTGCGTTTTGAAAGTACGCATTAAACAGGGAAAAGTTTTTAAAAGTAATTTTATCTGTCTCTTTCAGGAATGTTTCCTGTAAACATAGAACAGCAGGATCGTGTTCTTTTAAAAGCAGAAGAATATCATTGTAGTTAGCTTTAAGTCCTCGACAGTTCCATTGTATGATGGTGTTCTTCATTCTAATGTTATGCTGGAGATTCTGGAACTAGGTTAGACTATTCGCGAAGGAAGCATGTGTTGTTATTTGTCTGGAGGAAGTACGGGAGTATATTTAGTTTTATTAGGTTTGGAGCTACTTTGAGTACACGGAGCAGTTTCTTCTGCATCCATGCTCTCAATGTCTCCAAACCTGTTGTAGAGTTTAATGGGGTCATCTGACCCCTTTTGCGGTTTATTTGTTTGTGCTTTGTGTTTCTGTTTTCGTGATTTTGGTGGTGGATTGTTATTAAATGTTGTCTGAGTTGATGTTGTGCTTTTATGTGGCTTATAATTAGGGATGTTGGCACCTGTGGTTGAATCGGGCTGATCCGTCTGTGTTTGAGCGTCCTTCGTGCTTTTTGGATTGTGTTTTAAGACTGTGGAGAAGGATGGGCCAGGAAGGGATGTTTTCGCCTGGACAAGATTTCTGGCCTCTGGGTAGGGTATGTTGGAGGTAAACTTTACCCTTTGAATTTCCTTCTCCTGTTTCCATGTATCACAATCTTTGGAACTGGCGTGATGTTCCTTGCCGCAGTTGACACAATGCGGAGTTGCTCTACAATCAGCTTCCTGATGAGAGTGGTCTCCGCATCGGCCACATACCTTGGCTCTGGAACATCGATCCTCGTGATGGCCGTATTTTTGACATTTATAGCATCGAAGGGGGTTTGGAATGTAGATCTCGACCTTTACTTGTAAAAACCCAACCTTGACCACTTTGGGCACTGTTGGTTTATTAAAGGTGAGTACAAATGTATTGGTGTCCTGCAGGGTGTTATTACGTTTAATACGTATTCTTCGCACTGCAGTGACACCTTCATGTTTCATCCCTTCGATGATATCTGCGTCGGTGACTCCAGCCAAGTCACGACATCGCATCACGCCTTTGGACGAATTCAGAGTAGTGTGGGCGAATGAGGTCACTGGAATATCAAAGAATGTTTTCATTCTCATGATATTGTCTGTTTGCCTCTTTCGCTCACACTCTACAAGAAGACAACCCGATTTTAGTTTTTTAACACTTTTTGGTGTGCCAATGGAGCCGGAAATTGTTTTCTCAATAACGAATGGAGATAAACTTGAAAGCGGTTTTGTATCATCCCTGGACTGAATAACCATGAAACGTGGAAATGATTCCACGCCACATGGCTCTTCATCCGAATCAGACAATGGTTTGGTACGTTTATTGTTGGATTTTTTGGTTTTGTTTTCCATGATTAATTATTTAAAATTTCAGCACCCATGCTCCCCACCCGCCACGGAGCCCAACGAGGGGACACTTGTCAAGTGCCAGGGATACATAGATGCCATACTCGTTAGATAAAATTACTTCGAACACCGAATAACCGACCTTAAACACTGCCGCACACTTTACACTGGAACATGCTTTCATGTGGAATAACGAAAGATCTTAGCTACGGTCCATTTATAAAAGTCTCAAGGGCATTTCTACATATAACTCCCAACTGAAGTTGATGCTACCATCCAAGGAGTAGAGAGGTGCATCTCTGATCTGAAATCATGGATGACATGTAACAAACTGCAGATGAATGATCATAAAACTGAAGCCATCTGATCACAATACAAAGACGTTCTCATTCACATCCTTTACTTCAAACAATAAATATCAGCAACACCAACATTAAATTCACACATTCAGTACGAAACTTTTGTGTTATTCTAGACAGTACTCTCACATTGCACCAAACCGTCATTAACATATGCAAGACTGCATATCTTCAAGTGCGACGCATCAGCTCCAATCGCAAAATCTTTCAGTTCATGCCACTAAAACACTTGTGTATTCATTAGAACCTTCAAGACTGGAGAATTGTAATTCAATTTTGTCTGGTTCGTCTCAATATATATATATATATATATATATATATATATATATATATATATATATATATATATATATATATATATATATATATATTCCAGAAACTTCACAAACTTCAAAACATAGCTGATCGGATCATTTTTAGAGTACCACGACCAGAGCACACCTCACCACTGCAGCGTGCCAAGTGCCAACACAATCTGGAGACTGGTAGGAAACTTCAAAATCCTCTTACTTCTAGCCAAATTTTGAACTTTTGCAACTGTAATCCATAATGCTATGAAAAAAACATAACTATTTGAAATCTCAAACAAATCACTTTGTCATTATTGGAAGTGAATACACTCATTATTGTTAATAATAACGCTAATCAAAATTTAGAATTAACTGAACCAACAGTAACACAGCACAAGTTCCCTTATTTAATGATCTATAGTTCTGGTTACTGGCTGGAGAAAGGCTCCAAAATCACTGGGAACTTCCCATGTAAAGCAATTTTGAAATTGCCTACTGTCATTTGAAGTAGTGATTTATATAAATAGCACAACCTATACCAGCCCAACGTAAGTAAATATGCATACATTTATGTTCTGCTAATGTTGTAACTTGCACCATGGCAAGTAATTCATAATATCATAATCAAAACAGAAAGCTGTATCTCTTTTGTTCATCTCACTTGTGATTGTGTTTTATTATTTATGACGTGCAAACAATTTCAGATTATTTCAGTTATAGTTTTATTGTTTTGCATTACTCAGAACAATAAAACACATCTCTTCATATTAATTTTAGTTTGAATGGTCAAGTGCATTTTTATTATTTTTGAAAATATTTCAGAATTCTGAGTGGTCAAGTCATTTTAAAATTTCTCAAACTACAAGCAAATATGACTTGTCAAGGAATGTTTGCGTAGTGTGCATTTTGAGTATTGCTGCTGATCCTATAGAAAGTCAATAAATCAAAATTTATCTAAAACAACAACTTTGTAAATTGTTCACATTGTGATCAAACTGTGCTCCATTCAGTTAATGCTATACATTACAACCATCATATGGATTTATCAAGCCTGCTTGTGCATAGGATTTTAACAGTCTACTGAATATATCAGTAAAAAATCATTGTCACAGTGAACAGCTACAATATTAAGAGCAGAGTGACATCAACTGTTAAATTAAAATACATTGATGTTTCAGAGCTCACTGTTTAAGTTTATTTTACCTGGTCTGATGTTCTTTCTATAAAGAAGTTGTAAGTTTGGGTCTTTTTGAATTTGAAGCCATTTAATGGTGGATCAACCTAATTTTGACAAAACTTGAAAAAGACTGATTATTAAAGAATGATACCTGACCGATCTGACTGGAAATGGAAATAGAGTTTTTGCAACTTCAGCAATTATGTATAGAAAAATGCCTGATGACGGATACAGAACTAAATCATGCTCTCACATTGTCAAATGTACTAATTTGCTGAAAATTACAAAGACGTCCATTGACTGAATGCTCATCGACAGAAATTCTTTCTCCAACAAAGACCTAAACAGGTGTGTGTGTTTGTGTGTTTGTGTGTGTGTGTGTGTGTGTGTGTGACGGCATATGTGTGTAAATACTGTTTAGAAGTCATGCTTGTCTATGAAAAGAGACTGGTTTAGCCCAATGCAGGCATCAGATCACCAACTGTGTTATCCAATGATTCTAAGGGTCAACTTACTCATATCAAGTGTTAATTGGGTTAATCATGTCTATGTTGTTACTTGACACTTAGCATGTGTCACCCGGGTTGGCTGTTCCCATCTTATTCGAATAGAACTAAAAGCAAACTGAGTTAGCTATGCACATCTTGTGGGATAATTCAAAGTAAGTGTCAACTGGTTTGTTCTGTTTATGTTTCCACACAAAGACAAGTGAGTGCATCTCAAAATATATATGAAAAACCTTGCGGTGCAGAATTTGATTCTAACAAGCTAAAGATACGTTTTCAGCACTTTAATGCATGCATTTGGTTTGTTTTTGTATTGCATATTTTCTATTAATGAACCAGATAAAGCATACATCAAGTGTGCCATGCACTGATATCAACTTTTTCACTTTAAGAGAACAGATTTAGAGAATATATTAACACAATTGCTACTGTAAGAAATATCCAGGTCTCTCCCTGATATTTTAATGTACAGTAAACATACATGTAATCAGCAATGCATCCATTGTTAAATTTAAATAAATTAGGAAAGTAACAAAATAACATCAACATAACAGATCGATCAACATTAATATGAAGAAAAAAACATTCCCATAACAAAGATAAATTTTATTTGTATGAGATTAGGAGATTTATGTTTTCCAAGAATACAGTTATGACGATATTAAATAATACACATAAACATGTACTCACTAGCTGGAAGAAGATACAGCTATTAAATTATCAGCGTTTAATCCACATGTCTCTAACTAAAATTTGATAAAAGTATCAAGAACTAATTCCTAATTTTTAAACCTCTTTCATCTCTACCTCTCCAACCATCTTACAATGTCACAGAAACATTTATGGCTATCATGGCTTTATGACAGAGGATGTAATCTTTACAAAATGCCAACTGACCAAGGTTTCAGTTCAAGTTTACTGTTTCAATTTAGCTCTCTAAGAGATGCAAATTCTAGCCGTGAACTTTGTGTAAAAGCTGGTGCATAGCGAACCTATTTGTCTATTTCTGTGAAATTAATCAACCATACACCTGATAATGGAACCAAAAGTAACGCCATCAGACTTTTACGTATGAAGAATTGGGAAGAATGTACATCAAACACTATTAGTAATTCGACTTGTCTGGTAACCCCAACAACTGGTAAACACTTAGACGTTTCCATAACTTGATATAGCATTACAAAGGTATAATTTCCAAATTAAAAAAAATAAATTCCCATCCATGAGTCAGTAAAATTCAATGTTTTTAGAATCAGATTGATTGAAACAACATTTACAGAAAACAAAACTTACAAATGCATTAATCAGTACCACTATGGGATTTAGAGAAGGAGCGATTGACATTAAAGGTCAGATGAATATTAACAATTATTTACACACAACGATGTTAAGCACTTATAATAAAAAGAAACGGAAATAAGTAATACAGTACCAAACAAATACTGAAAGAATACTGAAATATATGTGTGCATTCTACTATTTATTCTAAAGAATAATGTGGACTGGCTACTAGAATCACACTGGTATATACGTATGTGTAAACAAAACTTGAGAACAATTTAATGGAATTCAATCAATTAAGAGATTGTTAGGGCAATATGATAATAGTATTGTGTTGATTGTACATGAACAATCTCTATAGATTCCACAATGAAAATCAATATGTATTATAAATGTTAATCATATTAGCTCTTGTCAGGAAGATTCTTTGAGCAGCTACTGCAACTAAAATCTTATAATAAACAATCTTGCAAATTGTATCATAAATGCAAATTAAGGCGCATGCCTGCTCAGAGTGGACGAGATCATATTTTCTGCATTTAGCTGCAGACTTTGCAAGTTATCCGTTCAGTAAATAAAACAAAACACATAGCTTTGGGGATACGATTTTGTTTTAAAAATATTACAGCATTATCTAAACGAGGCTGAAAATGGTTTTCATTACCGGCTTATCGACCTTACGAACTGAAACCATTGATAAGGATGCACCGGAAACTTAAAACAAAATTTGCTACAAGTACGTTTTAAGGAGCATTCTCTGTATCACTACCACTTCCAGACTTTGACCATTAGTATTAGTACCAAATATATATATAGTTGTAAGTTGTATATTACAGTTTTTGTTCTGGAGAGGAGTGCTCATTACCTCTATAGACCCTTACATGTGATCAGTAAAGTATACTAGATCAGATGGTGCAATGAAAAAAATTTATTCACAGGGAATCTGCTTGCAAAATCTGATATTAAATAAGTCTAGCGTATTTTATTTGTCTACTGTGGGAAATTTAAGCTGATTGGTTTCATAATTGATAGCAAATACTATTTTAGTACACGTCTCAATATGGGTGGATTGTAACGGATGTATACTGTTGTAACCACTTAGCAATATTAGTAATTGACCATTAGACTATTAGAACAACGATGTGATATTAATAAAATTTAATCTTTACTTGATGGCGTTTTCTTCGGTGTCCAAGCTACAACCGTTCAAGGTCTACATGACACGAGTGTATACCTGAATTTATCATGCGATTTGTGTGTTTCCCAGGCATCCAAAAATAAACATATACCCGCTTCCCAAATAAATTAGATGCTGCTATTTCTCGTTTTCTTTGGGACAGATTGGGGCTGCTAGCATACCTCCAGCAAAGATCCCAGACAAAGTTATATCCTATCTTACCCTAAAAGTCTCTCATCTTTCGACAAGCTCTTTGTCAACAAACGTTACCAAATATACTTGTTTGTTTTAGATTGTTCCATTCCATTTCTGCAATTGAAGTAAAGATGGCATGACCAGACATATCATCTTCTTCAATTTATAGCCTAACGGATGGCACTGACAAGACTGATATTACTTATCAAGAAACCACATATTCTTGGCTTCACAAGGCCAATTGGTTATAGTAAACTCCAGGGACTAAAACATATTGTTAAAATGAAAATTGTTTGTACCCCACTAATTCTTGCCCTCTTAAACAAGACTATATTAGCTTTAGGCTTATATGAATCTGTACTATTTGCAACAGCTATTATTTTGTCCTTTATTGAACTTCTTAGAGTAAATTAAATTACACCGCAGTCTCGTGAAACATGTCCGCCGTCTTCGTTTTTTTGATGCTTCGATGCATTTTAGTGTGGGTCAAAACTAGAATACACAGAACTGGAACCTCCAAGACCATAAAGGTATACACACATCATATTTCAGCTGTCTTATAGCAGCACTATTTGAAAATACGCTCTTGATTTACACGACTACATATATTCATTTTATAATGGTATGTTTCTAGAACACACATTAACATAACCATTCTATGTAACTAAACTAGTACACCATTTTCTGCTTCCTTTTATAGTGTTCAGTATGCCGAAAGTCCATTTCGCACTATATATTTCGAATATATGGTCCTAAAACAAGTAAGACAAAACGAGTTAGAAGAAATAGACTTAGTAAAATTCAACAAATTATGTAATTCCCTAGAATACAAAATCAAAGTCTTAAAATCTAAACAAGGAAAGTATGGTATTTTAAATAATCAAATAACCCTAGTCTGACACAAGTCCTAATGACTACAGTTCTGAATAAACCTTAAAGGAAATCCAGATAGAAGTGCCGATGTGCCAGTATCACCCGTATAGTGGTGATGTGCTAAAGGTCTTTTGTTGAATCATTATAATAAATACATTTCCAAAAAATATTCCTGTTTAAAGTTTCATAATCAATAAATGTTAATTTGAGCATTTTGTATGTCAGAGCAGAATTACTTAAATAATTCAGCTTTATACAAAAGATCATCCCAAATGAAATACTATACAAATTAATAACAGAATAAAATCTGCTATTAACTTAAAACACGAATAAATAATTTCTACCACACCATGATTATGCATTCCTCTACACGTTGTTCCCCAAACAAAACTTAATGATTAATTTAATTAATTTTTGATTTTGTAATTGAAAAACCTAATAAACAAAGAAAATTAAATACACATTTGAATATGCATTTTTAACAATTATGAACATTTTGAAATAAACAATGCATAACTTAAACGTTAATACTATAAAGTTCATCATTCTACTGACTAACGTATCAAAAGGCCAAACAATAAATGAATGCTTAATTTCTCATGCCAATTTCCCAGATTGCAACCTTAATTAATATGAAACAGGAATCAAGGTGATGACTCTCAGTTTTTTACATGAATATAACAACTAAATATTGTGTGCAAAACGTCGTAGCTATAATAACAAAAATTATATTTTTTAAATGTAAATCTTAACATCGAATTTCTCGTCTGTTTTTAATCTCTAGTATTTCTTCATTTTTATGTTGGTTAGCATGTAGTTCTTCGATTTAATAAATGGAGGAATCATATATGTGTGAATCCCACGAATATATAATGTGAGAAGAAGTGAAAATATCCTTCATATTTCTTGTCAAAATGATACGAGAAACTAATTTATGCACATTCCGCTCAATAAATTTGAACTAAATGGATATTTCTAAGATGCATTATAGCACAATTATATTTAACGTAATTCCGTTCCATTTCATGCGATTTCGTAAAATACCTCCATGGTGCATTTAATACCTGCCGTCGTTAAGGTTACGGTTAGCTCATTGGGATGACTCTTGTTTAAATGCTTCAGAGTTAAAAGTTTGAATATGAAATAATTTTCATAACACTCTTTGTGTGTTTGTACATTGTTACCTTCCCAGAATTTAAACTTTCAGCTTTCTCTGATTTACAAGGATATGTGAAATAAAACTCTGCGCGTGTTATGCATAAATAAATTAAATGTAATTTACATGCAAACATAAGGTCAAAATTTAATACTTATTTCCTAGCAGAGACTTGAGCCTCATTTTGGATATTTTAGATCGTGCGAGATAAAGCGAAAGCATTATTAGAGTGCAAAAGACCTATTAATGCATATTTTCAAAGTATTGAATTGATTTGCGGAAAGACCCTAGTTTCATTCGATTCATGAAAACCTGAGTGATTAACAAAATATGGTTTCTACTGGTCCCACATTTTGAATCACTTGATTATACATTTGCATTTGAAGCATAAGTTCCTAAATAATTCATTAAAATGTACAAGCAAAATACGATACAGTCGAACATGAATGTTACAGTTTGAGGTCATTATTATTATTATTATTATTATTATTATTATTATTATTATTATATATAAATATATATATATATATATATATATATATATATATATATATATATATATATATATATATATTAAATATATATATATATATATATATATATATATATATATATATATATATATATATATATATATTATATATTATAAGTAACAGAAATCACAGACTACATTTTCTTCACCACTGTTCACCATTTAGGAATCTGAAAGCAGCATTAATTAAAGTAGCTATGTTCCATTTGGCAGCGTTGTCTCGATTATTCACTTTCATGGACCTGCACAGAACTTTGTAATCATTTATCATTCTCCTCTCCTTCCTCAGACAGTAAGCCAGAAGGTTGAGAGCGGTGTCCTTAAATTTAAGAACTTCATGCTTGATGACATAAATCATGTTGTCTAGAGCCGCCTGCTTGTGTGACGTCTTGTTCTGCCGGGAATGACATAAGAATTCAAGGAAATGGCAATAAACGTTTGGGTCAATCTTGGCCATGTTATGAAAGCATCTTATATCTGGATTGGCGTGATCATGACTGATACTACGAAACATCTCTGGGATTAGTGCTTTAGGAATGCATTTCATTTCTGACGGTTCATAAACTATAGGAAAGGCAGTGCAATGACTTATTATTTGTGATACTGTTAGGTTTTCGTTTAATTTGGCTTGAAGTATTTGTCTAGAAAATTGGAATGGGTATAATATTTTGTAGGTATAATTAGCTCGTATTTCATTGAGTACGTACTCACACATGTCAAGATTGTCTAAAACCAAATAAAATGCAGCTAGTTTTAGTTTTCCACATGTAACATCAGAGGAGGATCCCAAAAGGAGAAGATCATGGGCCATATCCAGACCACGCTGGCCAGAGGATTCCAAAGAAAGGCTTATAGATGCCAGTTTTGAACCAATAATGGAACAATAAAATCTCCCCAATAAGGTTTCCAATTCCAGTGCTAGTTCCTGAGAGAAAAGCAACCTCTCGATAGTATGGGGCTCGCGAATCAAACAAAATACAGAGAATAACTGATAAGAAACTGATACAAGCAGAACTGATCCGACATCCGGACTTGCTATTTCAAGTTCCATAAGAGGAAACTGACAAGTCCTCACCAGTTTCTGTCCAATGTTGTCACACGACATTTTGGTGAGGTATCTACCCTCCTGACTCAGCAGATTGCTAAGAACACCGAGTAACCGACCTTGTACATGGCCGTACACTTTACATTGGAACATGTTTTCATCTGGAATAAAGTAATTTGGGCAGGTCCCTGCTTCAGTCCATTTATACAACAGTCTCAAGCACACCTCTAAACATAGCAGCAGATTATCCGGTTGCCACATGGTTGTCGGTGTGTTTTCCAGCAGGTAAAATATACATGTCTTGCAATGATAGCTGCTCAACACATTATTACCTACAACTGGCTTTATAAAGCTTTTGTTTATCATTTTCAGTAGAATATAACACTTGTATTGTGTTGAGTTCAACAGCCAGACAAGAAGCTTCTCCCCAAATTAAATAGATAATCGCCATTCCAGATGTTGTTCTTCGCTACGTTTATGACCCACGGGAACCAGAAGTGCACCAGTCTGCTGAATGAGGTCAATAGTTCTTTGTGACGGCCAGTTGTGGCGTCTGTTCCTTGTTAACCAAGCTGATGCCTTGTTCGGCCATGTATGGATTCGCGCTGCACAAACATTGTCAATTGTTAAACTTTCACCAACAAATGATGTATTAGCAGGACCATTATGCTCACTAGCATGGTCAAATTTGAAGCATTTATTCCATAATACAGATCGACCGTATCTATCTACTTTCATCAGATCATTGCATTTGTTATATATAGGCAATGGTAGATTGTGGTATACATGCTGTAACTTTACATATCCTGGCGGTGTTTTCTCTTCACTCACTACAAGCAAATTGAGAACTCCTGGAACCCACCTCTCAAGATTCTGTATAACTGTGATATTCAGAGGCAAAATGATATCAATGTCAGATTGTAATCCAGGCGTCGTAGTTGCCTCTGCCTGACTCCCTAAGAAGCGTGCACCACTTAATGTAACAGCTGCATCTTCTGCGTTTGAATCCACATATTCATCTTCCGCCACCGAATATCTTCCCCCAATCCCACTGCATCCAGAACTCTATTTAGCCTCCGGGACACCTCTTGGTAGTATTCAGGGATGTTCAGAGTCATTTTTCAAGGTGCATTCTGTAAATATCCAAAACGAAAGTATGTTCATTAAAATCAAACTAATATTTTGCCAAACTTGTCTATATTGTAGATGATTCAGTTAATTTTAAGAAAAATGTATCAAAAGTATTGAATATGTAGTTGCTTTTTAAACTGTTGTTACAAATGATGAAATCAATTCCGTCTGCATTATCTGAATATCTGCTCCAGAAACTTCAGAAAATTCATAACACAGCAGCTCAGATCATCCTTTGAGTACCACGATCATAGCACACCTCCCGCTGCTCTGTGCCGTTCATTGGCTATCCATTCGATCCAGAATCAAAAACAAAATTTGTTCTCTGAGCAACGTTTTACTGATAGAACCCAGTCCAACATACCTATCTGGCCTCATCAATGTATATACACCAGCAAGATAATTACGCTCCTATTCCGATAATCGTGTACTCATTATTCCCACTATGAAAACGAAATCGTATGGAATACGTTCTGTTGAATACCAGGGATAGCAAGGTGGAAAGAATTTCTTAGACACAAAGACACAGTGATCCCTTTCAAGAAATCTCTTCAAATTAAACTTGTAAAGACATAAAAATATTTCCTCCTAACTTAAATATTTTCAGCATGTTATTTACAGTTGTTAATTGCTATTTGCACATACACTGTAGCGAGTTTACACATATAAGTCCACAAATCATAGAAAAGAAAAAAAATATCCAGTGGCTTTAAATACAGTGATAGAGCTTACAGTACGTACTTATAGTGTGTCATTGTGTCGGTTGCTGATGACGAAGAAGCAATTATTGCTTCAGGACAACCGCGAAGAAAAGAGAAGGAGTCTGAAATGGAAAGGGAGAAAATAAGATTGGAAATGAAGCGTTTTGAAATTGAGTTAGAAAGAGTAAAACGTCAAGAAAAAGCAACGGAAAAACATCTTCAATACCATTTAAAGTAAAGCTACAGGCATATAAACATGAACGAGGAGAAAATATTGTGACTCTCCGAGCAGAATTTGAATCAATTGCAAAACATGCTAAGTGGTCTGACGATTTGAAGATAGTACAGCTAAGAATTCTTTTGACAGGTAAGGCTAGAGTTGTTGCAACTCAAGCTTGTGGCGATTACCTGGAACACATGAAATAACTGATTGATCTCTTTGGAAAGAGACCGCATGAACATATAACTGCGTTGGTGCGCATGAAGAAAGAGAGCACCGAGACGTATCGCCGTCTGATAGCCAGGATTGATCACCACCTAAAGAGTTTATCGGATGATCGTGA
This sequence comes from Unio pictorum, assembly GCA_030141615.1. Taxonomy (NCBI): domain Eukaryota; kingdom Metazoa; phylum Mollusca; class Bivalvia; order Unionida; family Unionidae; genus Unio; species Unio pictorum. The sequence goes on from JARLTB010000289.1 coordinate 2,517,243, forward strand.
CCCAGTCTTCGTGAGGAATTTTTCTTGCAAGCCTTGCCACAAGATCAAGCACAGTGAATTATGAGTAACAAGGACTCTAGTCCAGATGTCGAGGCTGCGGAAAATTATATTCCCACCAATGTACAACAGCAATTGCAGATCAAATAAATCTCGTCCGATTATAAATGGAAATAGTAAGAAGACATATATTCAGAACTTACAGCTGCAAATGAAACTAACATCGACGAATTACTAGTCTAGAGATAAGAATAGGCAGTGTTGTCGATGCATGCAATGAGGATATATTACAAGGTATTGTCCAACAGATGACATGAAACAACATGGCAACCCAGCAACTTGTTTTGTTAAGCCAACAAATTGGTGAAAGGCTTATTTTGGAAACAGGATGTGTAAATGGGCGCGAGATCATGTTTGTGAAGGACGCTGTCTCCGATATGACCTTGATAAGAGAATATCTCGTTGACGAGAGTGACAAGCTGGAGGGGCACAAAATCACGATATACACAGCAGTATGTCAGTCATTTACCCCACAGTTGGCTGTGGTAAACATCGACACTACATATTAAAAGGGACCAGCACAACTGTGTCTTGTTTCATATATAGCCGCTGAAGCACTGTTGTGGATGTATATTCTTAGTAGGAAAGGGTCATGTGTTGTTACATGGTCGATGAAAAAGGACTCGACGATGAGAGGACTGCGACAAATACTGACCAATGTGAGGATGCGGGTAAGAATGATGTTGCCAACAACAGCATCGAGACAGCAGAAACTGATCAGTGTGATGAAATTGAAGTTGACAAACATTCAGCAATGAAAGCGGACCTGTTGTCAAAACTACAGATTGCGGATATTTCACTGCAAAGTATTAGAGAGAAGTCCTTTGCTACTCGTGAAGTGGCTGAGGAGGAGTCAATGTCATTCTTCTGGGAGAATGATATTTTGCGACGGAAATGGCAATCTGGTGATGGTTCGCGTGGAGGGGAGAAATTGTTGCAACAGCAAGATTACGAAAAATGATAATGGAGCTGGCACACGATCGACCCCTTGCAGGTCACTTGGGTTTGGAAAAAACAAAACAAAGGAGAGGATTCTTCAATCGTTCTTTTGGCCTGGAATGGTTTCCGATGTAAAGAGCTATTGTACATAATGTCATGAATGACAGATGACAGCAAAACGGATTGCGGATATTGTAGGACCTTTATATACAACAAAGTCTGGACACAAATACATTTTGACGGTGGCTGATGACGCAACGAGATATCCTGAACCTTTTCCACTAAAGGATATAGAAGAAACGACTGTAGCTAAAACTCTGATTGAGCTGTTTAGCCATGCTGGTTTTCCAAAAGTCATATTAACAGACAAAGGGATAAACTTCACTAGCACCTTATTGAAACAGTTGTATGAACTAGTGGAAATCCGTGGAGTTACAATAACGCCTTATCTCCCACAAGCGAATGGAAAGGTAAAATGTTCTCAGTCAATGTTGCAGAAGTTCTGTACAGATAACAAAAATGAATCGGGTAAGATGTTATCATTTTTGTTCTTTGCATATTGTGATGTCCCACATGAGGAAACGATTTGCAGCCTTTGAGATGTTGTATGGATGGCAAGTTTGGGGCCAATGTAGATTTTACAAGGCTTGTTTACGGTAGAGGAGGATGTAAGGAAATCAACTGTGGAGCTTGTGAAAGTGCATGAGAAGTTGGCCGACATCCGGGTTCTGGTCACAAATAATTTGTTTAATCGTCAAAAGAAAATCAAGGCTTTGTATGGTCGTTACACGAAAACACGATAATTTAGTCCAGGAGATGAAGTCCTAATTGCACCGGACCTCAGCAGGAAATATATGGTGCAGACCGGTGCTAGTGACACAGCAATTGGTGCTGTGCTAAGCCAGACAATGGACAGTACAGAACATGCGGTGGCCTATCTAAGCCGGAAACTTCTTCGGCGAGAGCAGAAATATGCTACTATTGAGAAGAAATGTCTTGCGCTCGAAAAATTATTAGTACTGACTCTGAGCGTTTTGCATTTTAGTAATAATGTCAGCTTTACGCAAGTTTTATCATTTTTCTGCATTCTTTTATGTTCTAAACTGTCAATCAAACTTACGATTTGTTTGTAAACCAAACACTGAAATAAAGCAAACATTTATTTCCTTTGTTCTTTCTTTTGTTACCGCTTAACATAGAGTCAGAAAAGGTTAATAAAATTATTAATACATGATACAAAAGAAACAACTCCCCACCACCACCCCCAACAACAACAAAAAATAAAACAGCAGCAACATTGACACATTGTTTTTTAACTTATGGGATATATATGCAACATTTAATACATTCTATATGCATAATATCACATCAACTAAACAGAGTCTAATTTTATGCGCTAAACAAAATATAAGTCACCTTCCTACATACACCACTATCTATTTACGTTAAAACATAATGACATCTAAGAATACTTCATTGACATTTTTTAATTGGGGAGTGGGGAAACTGACAGTTCCCTTGGAATTTTCATCTCAAAATATTCATGGTATATCAATCGGTTATGAAATGCAAGAAATTTGTTTATGATACTGCTCTCGAAGATTCAAATTTGGTTATATGATATTTACATTATGCAGGCTTTAGCACCACTGTAATATTGGAATGCACATTTATATTGAGATGAACAAATTTAACGCCTGGTACATGGTTTTCAGTAAGAAAAATAATAACACAGAAAACAAGACTGATATTTTTCCTTTAGACTATTGTGTTGTTGTGTTCTTTTGTTCTTAACATCATGCTCGCTTTGAGCACCTGTGGACTGAACGCCATAACGCCGCTTCACCATGTTCGAATGCCTATATTTAGAAACTGATATCAATACTTGTGAGGTGTCACAAAGGTAAAATGTACAAGCGCCATTCTATTTATACAATGAGCCATTTATTTCCTGTAAATGTTCTTAAAGGTGTGTATAAAGCAATACATGATGTTATAGAAATCCTCCAGTTGTCTCACATATGACGTACTTTCCATAATAATCTACTTCTGTATTCTTCAATGCATATAAGGTTAATATGCATAAATGTTATTCCACAATAATAAATATATCTTACTTTGGTGACACTTTACAAAGATGATGCTCAAACACTAATTGGAACGTGCTGTAATATGTTGTCCTTGTGAAGAATCTGTACAGAGTTTCCCGGTAAATTAAATAGCCTACATTGTATGGACCTGTTTATAGGTTTTATATAGTGTAACGTTGACATTGAGCGTGGACTTATAGATTATGGATTACACAACACGGCAAAGGCGATAATACGGAATACGAATAGTTACGACGATGATATTGTAATACATGTATATTTTATCATTTACCTATAAAGATAGACCGTCACGATGTTAGAGGTTATATTATATCGTCATTATTGGTCAACATTGAGAGGGTGTGAGGATATTCAGAACGTTTCGGTTTACAATTTGTCAAAGTATCTAACCTTGAGAAATAGAGAATTATAAACTTATCGAGAAAATACTACATATAGATCATTTAAAAAAACATCACGGATTCCTGAAAAAATCCATATACCATGTGCCAACACAATGTGCAACGGAGGACATCATACAATATTTTGTTGACGCTGTTGACTTTGAAAAGTATTGTTACAAGCACAGGGGTATTCACTTGACCGAGCGGTGTCACAACCCTAGCGCGAATCCTGCTGGAAGTTATATGATTTCCCCAAATTTCCAAAGACTTCCATTAAACTTGAGTTGTAACCTGGAATGTCAAACGTGTCTGTCTTTATTTACTAACTTTTACTCTAATCAAGTGGCGACCACAGATGAAACAACTTTAACTGCACCTTTGCATGGTTTTTCTTCATTATCATCAGATTTCCGTACCGCCAGCCGGTTATGCCATAGAAAATACACCAGTATTCCCTTTATCAATGGAAACTATTTAACTGCGCCACTATAGGCCAGTAAATACATACTTTTACCAGCGTATCACGCTTATATTATTACGCCTTTTTTCCACTATGGACACATAAGCGGTATCTACCAAATCCATGCTTATTGATTCCATCCTGTAATTTACTGGATTCCCACCATAAATACTGCCACCTGAACCACAACACTATTATACACCACTAGATTTTAATATGGATTATCTTACTAAAGGGACAGTCATTCTGCTTATACCTAAATTCACTATTTGCGAACCTTAGCATGGTTCAAACTCACTAACACTCGGTTCTGTGACGTTTGCTCCTAATAATTGGCTAATTATTTCGGGCTATAAATATTTCCATGGCGCCGAATAATACCAAATAATCACACAAATAAATCTCATAATTGCTTAAAAACGTTTCGTTGTCAAATGTATACACCAAATTTATTACAGTATTCAAACTAATGGAAATTTATCTTTCCGGTTCTATTCGTCCGGATTTGTTTCTTCTTCTTATGACTCAGATACATTGTTTGACTTTGATATTTGATATATTAAACAACATTTCATTGTTTGTTCTTTGTTTTGGGTGGTGTTTTGCTTTGGGTTTATTTATTTATTTTGTTGTTTGTTTTTCTTTTGCTTAGTTTGAGGATTACATTTTGTAGCATTCCATATCATCCTCATTAAATAACTTAATATTACAATTGTTAGTGAACAGACATCTTGTTATATAAGATATGACTTTGGTCTTCAATAAAAAACTGAAAAAATCGTAAGAGGGGTATTTCTGCCCCAACAGGGACACAAGGGACAGTGCCCTTGATCCTAAGATCTACAAGGCCAAAGTCCCCAGCTGAAAACACATTGTACACTCATAATTACGTCACAATAATTGATAAGTTATATTCCAAGTAAGGATGTAAATTCTAGCCGTGAACTTTGTGTAAAACCTGGTGCACTAGCATTCCTACTTGTAGATTTCTGTGAAATCAACCAAGCATACGCCTGATAATGGAACCAAAAGTAGCATGGGACATAGAAATGGAGAGATTGACATTCAAGGCTAGACGAATAGCAACAATTGAATACACACAAAGATGTTAAGCTCTTGTAATAAAAAGAAATGAAAATAAGTAATACAGTAGAAAATAAACACTCAATGAATAATGAAAATACGTGTGCATGCGTGTGCATGCTGATATTTATTCCTAAGAGAAACATGGACTGTCTCCTAGAATCACACTGGTATGTACGAGTGTATAAACACAATATGAGAACGATTGAATGCAATTAATTCAATTATGAGATTGTTAGAGCAATATAATAGTATAGTGGTAGTCGTACATGAACAATCTCTAGAACGATTCCACAATGAAAATCAATATGTGTTATAAATGTTAATCTTATTTGCTCTTGTCACCTGGTCCACTTCCGCTTTAATGAATAATCATATAAAAAACAAACCTTACAACGAGTATCGGACAAAATTGTTTTAATGTGATGTTTCCTGGTGGCAAACCAAACATGTATATATTGGATCTCTTTACACCTTAGACATTGGCATCTCGTATGTACAACATCAAAACGATGTTGCAAGTGGTGTAAATGATGGTTTTATTAATGGCTTATCGCCGTTACGAACTGAAACAGTGATAAGGATGCACCGGAAACTTAAAATAAAATGCAACAAAATTTGCTACAGGTACGTTGGCCGGAGTAATCTCTGTATCCCTACAACTTCCAGACTTTGACCATTAGCAATAGTACCAAATATATATCATTGTAAGGTATATACCACCTTTTTTGTTCTGGAGATGAGTGCTCATTACTTCCAAAGACCCTCACATGTGCTCAGTAAAGTATACTAGATCAGATGGTGTAATAAAAATAATTCACATGTATTCATAGGGGATATGCTTGCAAAATCTGATATTAAATCGACCTTGCGTATATATTTGTCTACACTGAGGAATTTAAGCTGATACTCTTTGGTTTTTTAAGCGTTAATATTACAAGTGAATATTGTTTTCAATACATCGTAGCTGAAATAACAAAAATAGTATATTAAAAATGTAAATCGTAATCGTATTTCACATGTCGCGAAAACGGTTTTTAATCTCCAATATTTTTTCATTTTATGTTGGTCAGCATGTAGTTCTTCTATTCAATAAATAAAAGAACCACGTGTGTGTGAATCCAACACTAAATAATGTGAGAAAAGGTAGAAATATTTTATATTTCTTTTTAAAAATGGTAGGAAAAACTAATTTATGCAAATTCTACTCAATAATTTTGAATTAAAATTAAATACTTATTTTTCTAAGATGTGTTATATTTGAATTACATTTACCGTAATTCCGTTCCATTTCATGCAATTTCGTAAAAGTACTCCATTGTGTATTGAATATCTGCCGTTGTTAGGGTTAAGGTTAGCTCATTAAAAGTTTGAATCTAAAAAAACTTTCACAAAACTCTCTGTTTGTTTGTACATTATTACTTTTCCAGAATTTAAACCTTCAGATTTGTCTGATTTAAAAGGATATGTGAAATACAACTACGCGTTTTATGCATACATGAAGAAAATGTGTTTTTACATGCAACAATAAAGCCAGAAAATAATACTTCTTTCCCACCAGAGACTCGAGAATCATTCTGGAATTTTGAGATCGTGCGAGATAATGCGAGAACATGATTGACAAGTACAGAGCAAATGGCATAATAATGCAATTAAAAAGTATTGAGTTCATTTGCGGAAAGACACTAGATTCCTTCGATTCAATGCAACCTGAGTGAATAATTAAATTTGTTTTCTACTAGTCACACATATTGAATCGCTTGATTGCACCTTTGCATTTAAAACACGATTTACAATATAATTACATTACAAGCAAAATACCATACATAAGAGCATGAATGTTACAATCTGAGGTCATATATATATATATATATATATATATATATATATATATATATATATAATTTCTAGAATTGATTCAAATCAGCTTTACTTTTAAGTTGCTATAAATCTTGTACACTACACCTTCCTAATCACTGTCCACCACGTAGGAATCTGAAAGCAGCATTAATTAAAGTAGATATGTGCCATTTGGCAGCGTTGTGTCGATTACCCATTTCTTGGACTTGCAGAGAACTTTGAAAGAACTTATCATTCCCCCTCCAGACTTACACAGTAAGACAGAAGGTTAGGAGCTGTGTCGTTAAATTCAAGATGTTCATGTTTGATGACATAACGCATGTTGTCTAGAACAGCCTGCTTGTGAGACGTCTTGTTCTGCCATTAATGGCATAAGAATTCCACAAAATGGAGGTAAATCTTTGGGTCAGTCCCAGCTATGTTTCACCAGTAACTTCTATCTGGACCGACTTGATTAAAACCGGTAGTACAGTGGAATGGCTTATAATTTGCGATATTGTTAGGTTTTCATTTAATTTGGCTTGAAGTATTTGTTGACATAGTCGGAATGGGTATAATATGTTGTAGGTGTAACTCGGATGTATTTCATTCAGTATATCCTCAGACATATCAAAATTCTCCCGAACCAAATAAAAAGCAGCTAGTTTTAGTTTTCCATATGCAACATCAGAGGAGGATCACAAAAGGAGACGTTAATGAGCCATATCCAGACCACGCTGGTCAGGTGATTCCGAAGAAGGACTTATAGATGCCAGTTTTGAACCAATAATGGAACAATAAAAGTTTCCTAATAAGGTTTCTACTTCCAGTGCTAGTTCCTGAGACAAAAGCAACCGCTCGATTGCAAATGGCTTGCAAATCGAACAAGATACAGAAAAAAACTGATAAGAAACTGATATAAGCAGAAATCATCTGGCATCCGGATTTTCTAATTCAAGTTCCATAAGAGTAGATTGACAAGTCCTCACCAGTTTCTGCCCAATGTTGTCACATGACATCCTGATCAGATATATACCCTCCTGACTAAGCAGATTTCTAACGACACAGAGTAACCGATCTTGTACATGGCCGTACACTTTACATTGGAACATGTTTTCATCTGGAATAAAGTCATTTGGACAGGTCTCACTTTCAGTTTCAGTCCATTTATACAACAGTCTCAATCACACCTCTACACATAGCAGCAGATTATCGGGTTGTCACATGGCTGTCGGTGTGTTTTCTAGTAGGTAAAATATACATGTCTTGCAATGATAGCTGCTCAACACGTCATTACCTACAACTGCCTTTATAAAGCTTTTGTTTATTATTTTCAGTAGAATATAACACTTGTTTTGTGTTGAGTTAAACAGCCACTCAAGAACTTTCTCTGCAAATGAAATGGATAATCGCCATTCCAGATGTTTTTTTCTCTGGGCTATGTTTATGACCCACTGGAACCAGCAGTGCACCATTCTGCTGAATGAGGTCAATATCTCTTTGTGACGGCCAGTTGTGGCGTCTGCTCCTTGTTAACCAAGCTGATGACGGCCAAGCAAAGACTCGCGCTGCAAAAACCACAATCAATTGACAAACTTTCACTAACAAAATTTGTATTAGCAGGACCATGATACTCATCAGCAAATCTAACTTTCAAGTATTCATTGCACAATACTGTATCAATCGACCGTATCTATCTACTTTCATCCGATCACAGTGCTAGTTATGCATAGGCAGTGGTAGATCGAGCCGTACAGCCTGTAATTTTATATATCCTGCCGGTGTGTTCTCGTCCCTCACTACAAGCAAACTGTGAACTCATGGAACACAGCTCTCAAGATTCTTTGTAACTTTGTACCTCAGAAGCAAGGTGGTATCTATGTCAGATTATAATCCAGTCGTCGTAATTGCCTCTGCCTGACTCCCTAAGAAAAGTATACCAGCTACTGTAAAAGACAGCATCTTCTGCGTTTGTATCCATATATTCATCTTCTACCACCGAATATCCTCATCCAATCCTATTGTATCTAGAACTCTATTTACCCTCAAAGACACCTCTTTGTAGTATTCAGGAATGTTCTGAGCCATTTTTCCAAGGTGTGTTTTGTAAATATATAACACAAAAGAATGTTCATTAAAATCTAATTAATATTTTACCAATCGTGTCTATCTTATAACTGATTCGGGTTATTTTAAGAATGAGAAATGAAACTGTTGAATATATAGTTGCGTTTTAAACTGTAGTTACAAATTATGAACTCAACTATGACTGGTTTGTCTCAATATCTACTCCAGAAACTTCAAACAGTTCAAACCACAGTTGCTAGGATCATCCTTAGAGTACCACGACCAGAGCACACTTCCGCGCTGATATGTACCCTAAACTGGCAATCCATTCGATCCAGAATCAAACCCAAAATTTGTTCTCTGTGCTACGTTTCAATGCCGAACTAAAGTCTAACATACCTTTCCGTCCCCAATCATGATTAAACGATATACAAAGTCCTTATTATTATATATAAATCATATTTTTTTTCTAAAAGGTTTGTCTACCAGGTATACAAAAACTTGCTGTAATGGCGCTTGTACTGAATTCAACGTTTTGCTAACAAAAAATAGATCGTGACATCACTGTGCCGCCATATTGTTTTCTGACAAAGCACCGTGTGATGCGTCGAAAAAAGTCGTTATGCACGACATATAAGCAACATTATGTCCTCTTCCTTTATATATACATACCATATCAGACGTCACTGAAAGTGCGTGAACGGTTCCATTAGTATTAATAATATACCAGTCATACAAACTATTGCACATGTTAAAATGAAACATTTTAATGATTACTATCACATCAATAATTCCATTGATGAATTTCATTTATTTGATGATACGATACACATGTACTATTATGTCTTATCTTTACAAAGAAAAACAATTTGAGTATGGGATATACATCTTAGTCAATGATCGGGATCTATGTGCAGAATATAATAATCTATTGTCAATTTGTGGCATGATGCAAGAGCGATTATATGTAATATCAATTGTCAATGTATGTTGTGTGCATGCAAAGTGTCTAAGCGATATTGAAAGCAATCACATGACAATGTAAACAATCGCATTTCGAGGATAATTAATATAATTACTAGATCCATAGGAATCAAACAGTGTTCTTTGGTAGCATTTTAAAGAATAAGTAAATTGAAAGCAAATTATTTGTGATCAATCCAAACGAATTGCAAAATTATAGTCAATTTGAGATTATATTGCACAAACCTCTGTTTTGCATGATTTGAAAATTTAGCTGATTTTAAATACTTTTAGAACATTTTCAATGAAATTATAAAGTCACTTGCAGAAAAAAAAATATAATTACAATATGATATTAATTAATATGTTACGTTACAAATAAAGTCAGTGGAATGGGCTACTGGAAATGGTAGAAAAATAATAAAATGAGCAAACATGTCCGAGGCTTGCTAAAATGAATGCCAAATGCACGTACCTGTAGACCAATTGCAATTCTTAACATTATTGACCAAATTAATGCAACGACCATCTTCCCCAACAATATATGTGTACCTGAAAAGTTTATTGAGTACCAAACATAACAACATTTATAATGAACTAACACATGTATTGACATCCAGTAAGAAGAAATATATCCCATAAAAATATGTATAATTTAGCGGGAACATTATAGTTATTAAACATCAACTTTGCTAATTTTCTACGCGAGTAATGTAAAATAAAAATTAAAATAATATTAATTTGTACGTATGAACGGATTAACCATATATGACAAAGTGTTTGACCAAGGAAAGAGAAAGATCTCAAAATTATTAAACATGTAATATATATATATATATATATATATATATATATATATATATATATATATATATATATATATATATATATATATATATATATATGTATGTATGTATGTATGTATGTATGTATGTATGTATGTATGTATGTATGTGAGACTAATTTAACAATAATGATCTTCGCTCCATATTTGTAAAATATACGAACATATCTGTTCCCATGAACACAACCTTGATTGAAGACAGACTTGAAGGCTTACACTCGTCATGGCATGTTTTTGGTCGCATTTTATTATTTGTTCTTTCAATAGAAAGACCATCCGACGTATAACTATATACATTAGAGTGGTAGCGTCCTTATGAAATTGATATAATTACATACAAGTAATTAATTAGATTGCGGTCATGATAAGTATATATGCATATGTTTCTAGTTTGACATTTGTGGTCTTGATCATATCAGTTTTTGTTACACATTATGTTTGGTTCGAATGCATTGTACAATATTGCAATATCATATGACATTCGAAGCAAAAAGGTTATATAATTTGACAGAGCTGAAAATGCTCGCCTGTCCAGTCATACATCCTTTGTAAACATGGAGTGCATGCTCTTTATCATATCTTCTACCAGAAACGCATCATCTAGAATGTGTCCAAGTTCCTTGTAACCGTCGTAGTTGGGATCGACATTGGACTTAACCAAGCATTCATACACACCAAAGTGGGGATGAAAAAGCAAATTAATAACAATGTGCTGGATAGGTGAGATTAAAAGAACAAACATTTACATACACTCAAACACACATCGGCAAACTCACCACACCAAACATCATTCCTTTCTACTTGTAACTGTACAAGTCCTATATATGTATATATTGGGAGTAAGCAGGAAATAATGATGTTTGCAAAACAATGGTAGATTTTCTAGGTGGAGCTAAATGTATTTATATTTAAATAAACGTCAAAGCCTAACTGATATTTGTTATATACTGTATAAATGAAGTTGATTATATTAGACATTATACAAGGCAAGATACTGTCTTAACGGTCTGCCTCTAATAAATGATAGTTTGTTAATGAGGTTTGAGTTCTAGTTTTGTCTCTAAAATAAAGAAAACCTCTTTGCAATCATTGAATAAAAAAGTAAAATTGAACATACTTTTATAGTAGCAAAACAGTCGTCGCTGTCTATATACAATATATGCATTCCAATACCGAGAACTTTATATTTTGACCTAGGACTTGTCAAAACAATTATGTGATATTCTGTGTAACGCTATTAGAGGGACAATCTCAGATTAATTTTAGTTTTGATGAACCTTCGGTCATGAATATCATGTCTTTCTAACTCGAAGTGAGATCATATTATTCCCATCATGCAACGCGTCCTAGAGATTGTTGACATGAGTACAGTCATCTGAACGTATATCTAATTGCAAAATACAGTCAACTGAACATATATCCATTGCAGAGTACAGTCAAATGAACATTTATCCATTGCAAAGTACAGTCAAATGAACATATATCCATTGCAGAGTATAGTCAACTGAACATATATCTATTGAAAAATACAGTCAAATGAACATATATATATTGCAGAGTACAGTCAAATGAACATATACCCATTGCAGAGTACAGTCAACGGAACATATATCCATTGCAAAATACAGTCAAATGAACAAATATCCATTGCAGAAAACAGTCAACTGAACATATATCCATTGCAAGCATACTGTATATTGCGTGTAATGTAATACATATTGCATGACCGTGAGTACCTAACTACAGTTTAAGGACCACCTCTGATTTGTATTATTATGTACTTGTTATGTAATTTCATAAAGTGGTCTCTCACCTCCAAAATTACCTTAAACAATTGTCTTTATTAATACTGCAATAAATTTTGAGCATGTGTATTTCACAGCATCGCGTTTTTAGGCAATTCTTAGATTTATTTGTGTGAGTATTTGGTCTTAGGTGTCATGGAAATATTACTAGCCTGAAATAGTTAGCCAAGTGGTGGAAGCAAACGTCACAGAGCCGAGTGTTAGTGAATTTGAACCATACTGGGGTCATTAGTAGTGAATTTAGGTACAAGCCGAAAGACTGTCCCTTTAGTAACATAGTCCATATTGAAATTCAGCGGTGTATAAAAGTATTGTGATTGAAAAGGCAGTATTTATTGTTGGAAATCAGTAAATTATAGAATAGAATCAATAAGTTGGAACTTGGTAGGTACCGTTTATGTGTCAATAGTGGAAAATGGGCGTATGTGTATGAGCGTGATACGCCAGAAATTATGAGGATTGACTGGCCTAGGGTCGCGCAGTTAATTATTTCCCAGTTAGTAAGGGAATACTAATGTAATTTCTATGGCATTACAAGCTGTCGGTACGGGAATCGGATGATAATGAAGAAAAACCATGCTAAGGTGCAGTTAATGGACTTTTGGGCAAGTTGTCTCATCTGGGTCGCCAATTGATTAGAGCAAAAGTTATTAAATATAGCAGACACGTCTCTCTTTCCATTTTACAACTCAAGTTGTATGGAAGTCTTTGGAAATTTGGGGAAAACATATGACTTCCAGCGTGATTCGCGCCAGGGTTTGACACCGCTCGGTCAAATGAATACCCCTGTGCGTGTAACAATACCATTGTTTCAACTATTAGTTCCGTCTCCGATATTTTAACAGAATTTTTTTTTATGTATTTATTTCCTATTAACAATAGCATTGATGATATTTGATTTGTTACCAGGTGCTTTGCGGATAACTGTTATGATACATGTCTTGCAAATGTATTGGTTAAACTAAAGTATACACTGTCATAACGTAAAGGTAAGGCAATTTTTTGAGTATTTTGTTTTCGTCATTTGCTCTTGCTTAGATTTGGGATGTATCATTGATTGTATTTCATATTTTTTTCCAGGTAATGCCCGTTTCGTTTTAGATTTAGGAGAATTAAAAAAACAATGATACAGTTTACAGTACAAATCTCAGTAATCCGATACTTAGCTATGTTCGGAGTGCTTTATATATGTTCCGTGTGCTTCTTCAGTTGTAAAGGTCATTGTTGTTATTAGTTGGATCAAATTTACACTACAATAAGAACATTATTTGTTATAAGCAGCTTAGAAATATATCTAAACATATCATCCACGTGCTGATATTTCCAATAATTTCCTAACCAGAATGTGCATATTTTTGTCAATTGCTATAATTGGATTCCTCCATTATATGTTATAAGACTAATACATTTGTTCGTGATTACAGTTGTTGTATTTCAAACATTAAACATTAAAAGTGAGGCATCTAACATCACGTGACTCCACGTAGGAAACTGTTGACTAGTGCCAATTATAACACCATTATTATTAATATTAATACAACTACTAATCTTTAAATGTTGCATATAGTTCAGGTTTACTGTGCAATATAATACAAAGGCATAATTGGAAGCAAATCATGCAGTCTAAATGATATACTATTAGTATAAAAACAACATTTATAAGAAACATCAGCATTGATGTTAATATTTACACTAATCGCCATTGCCAATATATCCAATAACGCAGCTGATATTTCTTCTTAAAACTTTATATCGCATCCTAAGTATCAAAAGTATTTATAGTTCTAAAATATTAAGTGGAGAAACAAATTTATTTCTAGCCGACATTTGGGAGTGAGAGTATTACTATATCTCTTTAATATCAGCTACCGATGTTACAGACAATACGTACCGGTGTTCTCGATGTTTTCTTTCCGAGCCATGACCAAAGTTTCAAACATTGTATTAAAGCCACTAACAGGTATAAAGAGACCATCGTCTCAGAATCTTTCTTTTCCAGGGCAGCATAATCCAAGCATGCTTTATTCAGGTCTATACCGTTAGGATATCGTATACGCCAGGTTTTGAACAGATATTCATAATACTTACAAAACATAGTCATAATTATGAATACATTTCTCCTAGAATAATGCACTATTCGTCGGTCAACTTAAACCACACAAATACACACACACACACACACACACACACACACACACACACCTTTTTCATAATATGCAATATGTTCCTGTAGTTGGACTAACTGATGATCGTTCGATAAACAGTGCTTATTTATAAGGATGGTTATGTGTGTTTCTATGTGTTTGTGTGTGTACGCAACTGATGAATGGATGAAATGGGTGTCTTAAATAGTCTTTGATACGTATAGTTTTTTTCAGTATAGTACATATCATTAATAAGGCATGTATCACCCAAGAAACCTAGGTATACATTCTTGTTTGAGGTTTCTTGCTTCAGCAGGTTATACAGTATTCATTACATTTCAAATGCGTGATCAAAGAGGTCTTGATATTAAATATATAGTTAAACGAAGGTTATATGGTTTAATCATTTAGTATTTTATGCAATAAAAGAATATATTAGTTTATATCCTGGCTATAATTTTCAAAAGTAAACAAGGATAGTTTCATTGAGAATTTGTAATTACAATGTTGTGCTCAAATTAGACATTATTTTTCATGTGATTTAGAAAATGATTTAATTTATTTTAGGGTTTCGTATTTCGCTCTTACGTCTTGTACGAGTCCGCTTGCTTCTCTAAAAAATCTTTCAAGTTCGGATCAGTAGCTTTCTCTGACGCTATATCGATGGATTCCTTGCTGTAGTTGCAATAAACAGAATCCTGGACCATCTAAGCACCTGAAAAATAAATGAATACATTCATGTATATAACTTATTCATGGATACGTTTATTTAGTCGTTGTTCATATCTTTAAAAAATGAAAATTATCTATCTACGAGATAAATCCAAGAGGAAGCAACTGCCACAGAGACCCATTCATATTTGTTTTTGCCTGTCATTTGTTTCAAGTATGAACAATATACAATTTGAAAACATTGAGCGACAATGTATAATTGATAAATCATTCCAATATTTAGCGGGTGCTTATATGTTTTCACCCAAAAACAAATGTCTGATGTGTACTCATTGGTTTAAAAATAGGTATTTAAATCGTTATTTGACTATTTTTGGTTTATAATCCAAAACTATATAACCTGGAAAGAAACATGAAGAAACAAAATAGTGTTCTTATAAATACAGACATACACGTTTAAATATTTGAAAGTCATTAACTAGTTTTAATCGAACAGATTCACCGTTGTGACCCCTCAGTCGTTGCGCTTTTTGCGTCTCGTAATATGGTAAGGTGCTTTCCAATAGTATGTAATTTTCAACGAAATATATTTTTAGATCTTGATATAATTAAATGACGTAGTTTTGTTTACATGGGAACGTTACACAGGAAAAATGTACCAAAATATTGTGCATTTACGAAGCATAATATTTACTCTAGTTAACCGAATTCAAAAAAGTAGATACGTTCAGTCTTAAAACAACAAAACCTAATCAAAGTCTTACAGCCTAAATCCAAGAACAATATACCGGTATTTTGTGAACTCAAATCAGTACACATATAGTACGTGCTGCTCTTTCCAAAGAGAATACACATTTTAATGGAGATAGTACTTTATTGCATACTAAAATCAACTGAATCAAGATTTCCGTATTTGAGTCCCTGGATAAGTTTGGACTTAAGCGTCTCTTTGTGCTGTTATTTTGTTGACTGCCAAAGATATTCTGAAAGAGGTTCAACTTCAGCCTGAACACTCAGTTTGACGCTCGATCAGACAGGGCGCGGAACGCGGCACTCTCATCATGCTTCTGTGACAACAGTCCGACGTGTATATATATAGATAAGCAACCCATCGTTACGTAGAAGTTCAGATTGGTATGGAAGAGGAATAATAACATTTGTACCTTCTTCTAAGATAGATAATTAGATAATTACTATCTCGTTGAATAGAATGCTAAAATTGTCAAATACCTGCATTGACCATTATTGTTACATTGTGCTAAGCACGCGAAGTATCCACTCAATTTGGGAACAACAGTTGGCGGTTATCATATACCGAAGAAAGAGGTATTGCAGTTTATGCAAAAAAACCTGTTTGGAACTATGTCGATTTTGGCGTTAAAATAGAACAACTGTTAAAAAGATGGTACTCAGCACAAAACGTTGAAGAATATTATGATGGAATGCTCATATTAATATTAATAGATGAGTTTAATAATTGAATGCATCTCCATGTGAGATGCCGGACAACAGACCAGTCTTCCTTCACTAAACCAGTTTTATTTGTCAATACGACTGTCTCTCCTAAGTTTAGTTTGGTACAAAATAATATATCAGTCCATGATACAAAGTTTAAAACTGAAATATCTGATGAGATTGATTAAATATCCGCGATCTGTCTGTTTTTTTTTATTATTATTGGAAAGCGCGTCACGACACCATGTTTTTATTTTTTAATCAATACTACACTATCATATGCACAACTTGCTTCAGAAAACACTTGAAATGATGTAATCAACTCTTCAGCTCAAACGAATCGGTGCATTGTTAAATATGACCTCTAATGTGGCACCTTGTTTCACATAAATAGCAGACAATAAATATTACACAAACTATGTGGTAGAAGCTCATCCTATATTGGACAATTTGACAAAAAGAAAGTCTTGACGTTAAATTATGCGACTAAATATGACCATGTCCAATATAAAAGATCTTAAACTGCGACAGAAGTGGGAACACATGTACAGTTATCTACAATAACTATTATCTCTGCATATCCGACATGACTGAATGAAGTTCCAAATAACCGCAACCAGCAATAAATGAGCACCAGCATCCCAATATTCTCTTTATCACAAATCAGTCGATGATATTGGTACACCCACACATTCACAAACAAGGAATTATTACAAAACACTCGATTTCTTTGGACTATAACATTGTTTATGATATATAATACTCAAAGTTCATCTGAAATATTTATTGAATCACTAGGAGAGTTATATTAATTGTTACGTTTTACACAACGTTTCGGTTCGTATATTTCTGTTTACTAGCCTTAAGACACAATTGTGCAGAGTGTCTGTCACAGATCATGTAACTAATGAATGTGTCGACGTATAAGCTGAAATAATTCACAAAAACCTAGAGTTTGTAAAAATTAAATTAGGTAATTGATAAATAAACGAGAAAGAAAGATGTTTTGTGGCGGCCCGCTTTTAATGAAACTTGTATTTCACGAAATGTTTCGGAAGCCGCACGTGATCACAAAAACGTATACGTCATTTTCGTCCAGTGGGCGTGTTATGAGTCACGTGATTCTAAATATAACTATTTAGGGGGCGCTCACCAGTTAATATGTACTTTTCAGATAGTGACGTATGTGAGGTGAAGTTGTTTGCATTTGTAACATGCACAGTGGAGATAATGTTGGCATATCTCAATGCTACTTTGATGTAATGTGGCTGATATTTCTTTGGATACTGCACTTGTGGAAATTGTAAATGATCTAAGCGCATGGTATAACAAAATGGATGCTCCCATGTGCTTGAAAAATTAGCTAGAATTAATCAAAAGTACACTAACTTTAGCAGTTATTAAACTAGGGAAAACGAATTTTGCTGAAGTAGGCAATAGCAGCTTCTGAAAGTGCAATGAACAAATTACAAAATATCTGAAAAGTAAAAAAAGTTATCGTACCATTTTTCTACAATTTATCTCTGAAGTCCAGGGAGTGAAAATGACCATGCGGAGCTAGCAGTTTGTTTACATGAGCACATCTTATGTTAGCCCAAGCTGTATACTCTAGAACCTAAAGTACACCCATCAATCATACATCAAAATAAAGGGAATTGAAAGTTCTTCTCCCAACACCTAAGATATACAAAGTCTTTATTACATTGCCAGTATAACCAGTGAAGAAATCCCAGAAAATTATTTTTCTTTAAAATTCTAACCCTATGCAAAGTACGAAACTGTAGAGCGCCACCTTAAAGAACCACTGAAGATGTGTTTTCAACTTATTGAAAAACTTGTCATATTCTGCAGTCAATTTCAAACATATTGATATATCATACATGGTATTTACTTCCAAAATTACAAACACATAGTTAATTTACTATACCCCTCTGAAGTAACTTAAATGTAGCTTCATGACGTCAAAACTGTATTTTAACGTCACTGGGAAATGCTATTATTTTGACATTAAAAAAAGACATTCAAGAATAAATGCATATGAAGTATTTGTTTTATTTTTCAATCCAAACATCAAATAATGTATTTAGATCATTTCCAAAGTTGCAAACTATACTTGGGTCATGTATACATGTAAATCAAGTGAGAAAAGTGAGGAAAATTCCATAAAGTTTGAGGTAATAGTGCAAAAATTGTCCAGCATTGGATTAAGAAAAAAAGTCCTTGATGCTATAAATTCATAATAGTAGACATAAATATATATTTTGTTTGTAAATAATTACTTTTTTCCCCGGCATTAGTAATCTAATTTGAATCTGCACTAATGCTTGTATGTCAAAGAATTGAAATGAAAAGTCAAGGGGAATTAACTCCTGGTGAGACCATTCCATGGACCAGGAATGTGATTGATGATTACATACATAATTGATTACAATGAAAATCAAATATGTTGACTGCTTTATATGTTAAAATTAATTATAAAACCAAAACATGCAGACTTGTATGCCCAAAAAGGGGGTAGGTGTGTTTCCCAACAATTTCAAGCCCCAGCCTGATTATGATGTTACATACGGTCTAAGATACATCACAACCAGGAACAACTGGTAACCATGATGTCACTAATACTACATCAACCCACATTAGCCACTATCTAAGAAAACATGGCTAAAGGAAGAGCTAAGAAAATAGCTATTTGTCAACAAGAGTTCATACAACACAGTCAACCATAGGACTATGGATTATGAGTATCCAAGAGTGACCAACCTATTCAGGTTGCAATCTGGTTCTACATCTCCACAAATAAAGCGCCCAAGAATTGATGTATATGAAGAATCACTATCTTCCTGTGGCCCAAATAAAGTGCACCCAAGCTTTGCCCTGAATTGGAGAAAGAAAGAAATGAAGAAAACTTAATTGTTGGGTCACATGTTGCAGCGTGTTGTCAACATCAATGGAAATGTAATTATGAACATACCAAAACTAACTAGGATATTGGGAACATTGTGCATAATGTATGACTGAGCTGGAAATTGCAAGCGATATAATCCACCGATGTATAAAAGCAAAACTCAAGGACTGTGTGCCTTTTTAACAGTTAAATGTACAAACTGCAATCTGCAGGAAGCAGAACAGGCTGCCTGTCCAGAAAAGTGCCAAGGACATAGAAAGTGAGGCCCAGGCACAAGAAATTTAAATGCGATGTTGGCACTTTCTTGCTACAAGGCCAAAGTTGGAGTGACTGACTTGCCCATTTAGCATCCTATTACTCAAAATTTCTGCCATATGGAAACATTTAAATCTTTCTTATATTAAAAAGCTTGAATATTTACTAAGAAATTTTGTCTTAGATGTCAAGCTAAGTAAAATTTCACACTTTCTAAACACAAATAAGTGCGAGAGCTTGCACAATATCATTTTTATCTATGCACCTAAAATATCAGTATGGAGCAGACATTTGTATGCATTATGTCATTCATTCCCTCATAGCTCTGAGTATGGTACAGGAAACTTTACACTCCCACTGACCAAGTCTCATGGAATTGTTCTACTCAGTCTGATCCAGTATTTCAGCTCATAGCAGAATGAGATCATAGAACAGTAAAAGATAGGGAGAGGAAATCATGTCTTCAGTACAAGTACATATGCTACATCAAACGCAAACAAAAAAGCAGCAGAAAACTTGTACAAAATTCAATGTTTGCTAATTCAATAAATAATTTTGTACCCAATGAACATCCATACACTTTAAATCCTTTAAATGAATGCATGTAACAATTATTAAATGTACCTGACTATCACATTATACACCACTCCCCCTAGCCCATATTGCCTTGGCATATACCATAGGCTTTACATGATTTTTCTAGCCAAATTTTCTCTTTTTTGGTTCAAGTGATAAATGATCATGTTTTTGTATGGCATCTATGTGATACGTCACACTGATATGGTAGTGAATTTACCATAGTTTCAACATAGAACCTTAGTCGGTGAGCCAAAGCAATCTTTCTTTTCCCACAAAAGGTTACATAAATTAGTCCATAACCATGTTGTTCATGTGAGCCTGTCCAAATGTGACACTTGCTGCAGACTTGTGTATGTTGAGTTGAAGCTCTTTTATATGTCATTATATCTTGAACTGTTAATTTAGTTTGAAATATTTCTGACTTAGCTTAATAAACCATGACCATATGATACTATAGAATTTTTTTTATATGTCAATACAAAATTATTTAATACCAAGAAAATAAATTTTGTTAATAGTTTAATTTGACAATGAAAAAACAGGGAAAATATCCAAATTATTACCAGTTCAAAGAAGAACTGATGGCATCTTCCTTGAGAAATGTGAAATTAATGAAACATTTTTAAAAACAATGACACAGAGGTTTCTAATTGCCAGTAGTCTATGTCGTATTGTGTACAATAGCAAGGGACATAACTCTTATCAAGCCCACCTGCAGCCGCTTAATTAAAGCAGAATTTGGAATGTAAAGACATTTAAGTTCTAAACTGCAGTGAATTTAAAACTAAATGAGCCAATATTAATACAAACAGCAATAAATATAACTCCATGGGTATACACCTGAATGCTCTTTATGGGGGCGCTCACCAGTTAATATGTACTTTTCAGATAGTGACGTATGTGAGGTGAAGTTGTTTGCATTTGTAACATGCACAGTGGAGATAATGTTGGCATATCTCAATGCTACTTTGATGTAATGTGGCTGATATTTCTTTGGATACTGCACTTGTGGAAATTGTAAATGATCTAAGCGCATGGTATAACAAAATGGATGCTCCCATGTGCTTGAAAAATTAGCTAGAATTAATCAAAAGTACACTAACTTTAGCAGTTATTAAACTAGGGAAAACGAATTTTGCTGAAGTAGGCAATAGCAGCTTCTGAAAGTGCAATGAACAAATTACAAAATATCTGAAAAGTAAAAAAGTTATCGTACCATTTTTCTACAATTTACCTCTGAAGTCCAGGGAGTGAAAATGACCATGCGGAGCTAGCAGTTTGTTTACATGAGCACATCTTATGTTAGCCCAAGCTGTATACTCTAGAACCTAAAGTACACCCATCAATCATACATCAAAATAAAGGGAATTGAAAGTTCTTTTCCCAACACCTAAGATATACAAAGTCTTTATTACATTGCCAGTATAACCAGTGAAGAAATCCCAGAAAATTATTTTTCTTTAAAATTCTAACCCTATGCAAGGTACGAAACTGTAGAGCGCCACCTTACTATAAACAAAAATGGCGGACACACGAGAGTGTCAAAAACGTAAAGGTCGTCCGCGCTTGTCGTTATCCGAGAAGAAACGTCAAAACAATGTCAGAGAGACCGAACGTGACTTATCAAAGATTCGTCATGTAAAATGTTTGTTCGATGATGGCCATTGATGGAAGAGTTAGGACTGGCATCAGACACTGAAATGGCTAAATTGTTGTTGGACAGGTAGGCCAATGTCTGTTTTAAGTGTTGATACACATTAGTTTCCCCAGAATCAAGTGCCTGTGATGTCTGTGTATAAGTGTTCTCCATTTGTCAATATCTTGTTCAAACTGTATGTTTCAAAGCACACTGTTTTGTTAATACAATGTTTGCACAATGACTTGATGCACAGAAATGAGCAGCGAGACCACTATATGAAAAAAGAGAGAATTACATAGGTACTAGAAATGCATTTAAGGAGAAAGAAACTCCTCATCAGGTATGCACCAAGCATATCAAACCATCAGGTGACACACCCTAGTTGGTCTATAACTGAAAGATGAAACAAACACAACCGTACATTGTTCCCTAACATGCAATATTCTTTCGTCATGCCCCATGCCGTCATTCAATAACTGATGCCTTAATACAAGTAAATATTAATCACTAACTCTTTACATCTAGCACATTTCTGTATACACACAATAAATAAATGGT